>NIVC01000512.1:179966-360752 GCA_002269645.1 Macrostomum lignano | reverse complement strand
ATAATTAAAATTAAAAAGTAAAAATTTCAGTTCATTAGAGCTTTCAAATTTATACGTAGAGGTAGAGCAATCAAATAAAAAATTGCCATTTTTAAAGCCTGGTGAAGAGAATTATTCACTAGGATTAGAGACTTAGTCTTAGGTAATAAATATTTTTTCCTGTGCATAGTGTGTTAGGATTTAGGATGATGATGTAAAAATAGTAAAATAATATAAAATAAAATAATTTTAGTAAATTGGATGTAAAATAAAAAAGAATATCAAATAAGTGAAATAAAAATAATATATTTTACATTAAATATGCCTAGTAAAATACTTAGGCGCCTTTAGTTAGTTAGACTAACAATCTATATTAAATAGCGACTGATACTGATTTGATGAAAAAATACTGACTTGGTCTTGTTAGTGTTAGTCATAATTTAAGTCTGGCTTAAAAATTGATAGCTTTCTTAAGACCAAGTAAAAAACAATATGAAATTCGCATTGGTAAATAGTGTCTGTATTTAATTACATGGACAGGTCTAGTAGAAATTAGGATAGTACGAATATGCATTGAAAGGGAACAACACACACTTGTGACGATTCGCAACTTTGCGCTTATGAAATGAAATGTGTCATGGAAGTCTACCACTTCGCACAAAAACAGTTAAATAATTTTCGCGCGTGCCTATCAGAAGAAAAATTAAAAATAATCCGAAACCTTCGAGCTATATTCTAAAGAAAATTTGTATTCATTAGTAAATTTCAGTAAGATTTCAATTTTTGTACAGTATTAAAATTTTTGTGCAAAAATATTTGTTCGAAATGAAACCTCTGAAAAACCTCAAAACCTCCGAAACCTCTCGATGAGAATCACCCTCTTTGTAAGTGCATTTTATGGATTGTATTTAAAAGCTAATAAAGTAAGTAAACAGCCTGTTGGAAGGAATTGTTGCTTTTGTTGTTTGTAATAAAGCTGTAAAGAATTATTATTTAAAGAATAGTAATTCCTTTTTATTTATTTTTCGTTTATTAAACGAAAAATACGCACGATGCAATTGTACAGTTGTGTGACAATTGTACTGCTCTATGGTGATTACCAGATTTCTGCTGCAGTTGAAAACGAACATGAAATGTGTTGCAAGTCTTGTATTTCGAAGTTCCATACTTCTGAATTGCGCTCGGTAAGTTTAGGAATCATTTAAATTTCGTCTTTTGTATAGTCGTTGAATAAAAGTAATTGCGATCATCCATGACTTTGTTTTTACTCATGAATATTAAAATAGAAACTAATTTAGCAGTCATGGAAGTATTTAGTTAAATAAAATTTGTGTTCTTCTATAATTTAATGGGGTCCTAGACTCCTAAGCCTAAGGCTTATGGCATGGCATAGTCAATGGCAAAACAATGACTTCTTTCTAAATCAACATATTTGTCAATCACAATGACTTAGTAAATCAGTCATAGCCTCCTCAAATATATGGAGTGGTTGTTTATATATGTAGCTCATATAGTTTTTGCTTACCATAGATAGTTCCTAGTAAGGCCATAGTCAGGAAGGTGGCACTTTTGTGTACTAGAATAAATTTTATAGAATATAGGGACAATCTTTGTATTACTTGAACAATGACTATGGGCTATTGCTATGTTCTAACTTATAAAAACTATATAAAACCAAAAGGGCAGGCAATTAGATATTTTGGTTAACAGACTTTTATCAAAATTGGATGTTTTAGATGAAAAGTTAGAATATAAAATAAATAAAATAAATATGGTATTGTCATGCAAAATTTATTTATGACTATAATATTTAATTTAATATAGGCTTACTATTTATAACATGTTTAAGCATTTTTATTTTTATCTTTACTATTTATAAAAAATATGAAATATAGCAAATTTATTAATTTTGCACTTATTATTATCATTTAAAAATTACTTTTACCTTTCCTTGTTATTGATTTCTGTTATTATCTTTCAAATAATATCTGCTAAATCTATAGCTATTATAGTACTCATTTTATTGTTGTTGTCATATGTTACAGCTATAATTATATTGGAACATTCATAAAAAGCCATAAGTATTCTTTCCAAAAAACTAGAATTTTAAATTTACATTTGTATTATAACTTAAAAAATTGAATAAATTTATACCAATTCAACTTTTTTTAGTTAATAGCCATATTTAGTCCTAATTAAAAGCTGTTTGCTAAAAGCTTTAGAGAAATACTATTAAAAATTCAATGTTTATTTTGCCTCAAAAATACATGAATTCTCTTTGTTTCTCTTACACTTCACTCAGTCCTGCATGCGAGGCTGCAGACTATATGGCATGATCTTCTTAGCACATGATCCCATTGTGGCCCGGACCGAGACTGCCAGCCTCTGTGCCAAGTCCTGCACCAGCGGGGGCAGCTCTGATGCCAAAACTGAGGCCTGCGCTGCTGGTTGTGCACAGCAGGACCATGTCTTCCGCCAGCACCACCTGGATGGCCACTCGGCCAAGTTGGCTGTGCTGATAGGGCTTGCCAGGCCGCCCATTGTGCACTCGCCTTCGCCTCGGCACTGGCGGCTCTTCGATCGGGCGTGGCCAATGCAGCAGCAGGTAGGACTGTGCTGCAATCTGTGCCCCATCCTGTACTGCAATCTGTGCCCCACCCTGTACTGCAATCTGTGCCTTATCCTGTACTGCAATCTGTGCCCTCCTGTACTGCAATCTGTGCCCATCCTGTACTGCAATCTGTGCCCCATCCTGTACTGCAATCTGTGCCCCACCCTGTACTGCAATCTGTGCCTTATCCTGTACTGCAATCTGTGCCCTCCTGTACTGCAATCTGTGCCCCATCCTGTACTGCAATCTGTGCCCCATCCTGTACTGCAATCTGTGCCCCATCCTGTACTGCAATCTGTGCCCCATCCTGTACTGCAATCTGTGCCCCATCCTGTACTGAAATCTGTGCCCCATCCTGTACTGCAATCTGTGCCCCATCCTGTACTGCAATCTGTGCCCCACCCTGTACTGCAATCTGTGCCCCATCCTGTACTGCAATCTGTGCCCCACCCTGTACTGCAATCTGTGCCCCATCCTGTACTGCAATCTGTGCCTCATCCTGTACTGCAATCTGTGCCCTATCCTGTACTGCAATCTGTGCCCCATCCTGTACTGCAATCTGTGCCCCACCCTGTACTGCAATCTGTGCCCCATCCTGTACTGCAATCTGTGCCCCATCCTGTACTGCAATCTGTGCCCCATCCTGTACTGCAATCTGTGCCCCATCCTGTACTGCAATCTGTGCCCCATCCTGTACTACAACCCGTGGCCCGCAGGCCGCAGTGGGCAGCGTCTGGTTACACGCGGTAAGAATCCACATCCGCCCAATGCCGGCCGGGCCAGACGGGCGGCCTCGCTACCTGGTTGAGCTGGCCGAGCGCGCCATTCCACTTCGACTCGTCCGGCTGACGGGCGGCGGTCCTCGCCAGGTCGCCGTGCAGGCGGACTCGCATCGCAGGTCTCCGTTCGCCAGCTACTGGTTCGATCATCCGCACTCTTCGATTCTTCGCTACAGGCACCTGTCCCATAGGACCCGCGTGGCGCTGCGTTGGGCCGCCTGCGGCATCCTGATCGCTTCGCTGATTGGCCTGCTGTGCCTCTGCTGCAGCCTGGCCCGCTCAACCAATCAGCGCCAGATTCGTGTGCTGCGCAGCGCCATCGTTAAGCGGGTGAGGCGGCATGGCGTGTTGGGCTTGAAGATCCTGAAGGTTCTTCGTAATGGGCTGTCCCATTCTGGATGAGTTGTGCCATTTTGGATCTGATCTGTGCCATTTTGGATCTGATCTGTGCCATTTTGGACCTGATCTGTACCATTTTGGATCTGATCTGTACCATTTTGGATCTGATCTGTACCATTTTGGGTCTGATCTGTGCCATTTTGGGTCTGATATGTGCCATTTTGGACCTGATCTGTACCATTTTGGATCTGATCTGTACCATTTTGGATCTGATCTGTACCATTTTGGATCTGATCTGTGCCATTTTGGATCTGATCTGTGCCATTTTGGACCTGATCTGTACCATTTTGGATCTGATCTGTACCATTTTGGATCTGATCTGTGCCATTTTGGATCTGATCTGTGCCATTTTGGACCTGATCTGTACCATTTTGGATCTGATCTGTACCATTTTGGATCTGATCTGTACCATTTTGGGTCTGATATGTGCCATTTTGGATCTGATCTGTACCATTTTGGGTCTGATCTGTGCCATTTTTGATCTGATCTGTGCCATTTTGGATATAATCTGTGCCATTTTGGATCTGATCGGTGCCATTTTGGGTCTAATCTTTGCCATTTTGGATCTGATCTGTGCCATTTTGGGTCTAATCTTTGCCATTTTGGATCTGATCTGTGCCATTTTGGGTCTAATCTTTGCCATTTTGGATCTGATCTGTGCCATTTTGGGTCTAATCTTTGCCATTTTGGATCTGATCTGTGCCATTTTGGATCTGATCTTTGCCATTTTGGGTCTAATCTTTGCCATTTTGGATCTGATCTGTGCCATTTTGGGTCTGATCTTTGCCATTTTGGGTCTGATCTTTGCCATTTTGGGTCTGATCTTTGCCATTTTGGGTCTGATCTGTACCATTTTGGGTCTGATCTGTGCCATTTTGGGTCTGATCTGTGCCATTTTGGATCTGATCTTTACCATTTTGGATCTGATCTGTGCCATTTTGGATCTGATCTGTGCCATTTTGGGTCTGATCTGTGCTTTTTTGGATCTGATCTGTGCCATTTTGGGTCTGATCTGTGCCATTTTGGGTCTGATCTGTGCCATTTTGGATCTGATCTGTGCTTTTTTGGATCTGATCTGTGCCATTTTGGGTCTGATCTGTGCCATTTTGTGTCTGATATGTGCCATTTTGGGTCTGATCTGTGCCATTTTGGATATAATCTGTGCCATTTTAGGTCTGGTCTGTGCCATTTTGGATCTGATCTGTCGTTTGGATTTGAGTTCTGTTTTTTTGTGTCCCAGCTGTGCAATTTTGTGATCAGCTAGAGAGACAAGTCAGTTAAACATAAAAACATCATAATTTAACAAGCATTATCCCAAACTTGAAAATTTCCACAGCAGCCGCCGCCGTCCATTCAGTCTGGCGACATTCTGATTGGGAAAAAGCAGCAACTGCTGCTGCCGGAGAAGCCGGCCGACACGATTTGAAGTCCTGATTGGCAGGGTGAAACTGTAAATTCTGTGCGCATGACAAAAGCTGGTAGAGTTTTTTGTAAACGCCCGACTCAATAAAAGAATTCCTAGAATACTCGAGAAGTTCCGCCTGCTCTGTTGTCTTAGAGATTTTGATCACCTGCCCTGTTTTAAGACTGTCTGATAAGCTAAAATTTTATCAACTTTGAGTCTTCTCTTTTTGTATTCTTTGATCTCGGATGATTAAACTTTAATGTGCGGCATCCCATATCTATTCAGAATATTCCTCATTACATTCATTTTCCTTTGTTATAGACAGGCTTTGCGGTAATTGGACTTGAAAATTAATCATTTTAATTCTGCGAGATTCAAATCTGTCTTTGTTTTACTCTTTGAATATAGTACAGTATTGTCGCGATTTTAATAATAAACACTGGATCATTAAATAGTAATAAAAATCTAATGGTAGCAGACTGAGTCTTCTGCTGTGTTTGAATGTTGCCTTTGAAGTTTCGAGCTTTGAAGCTTCGAGCTTGTGAAGTTTCGAGCTTTGAAGCTTCGAGCTTGTGACTTTTCGAGCTTGTGAAGTTTCAAGCTTTGAAGCTTCGAGCTTGTGACTTTTCGAGCTTGTGAAGTTTCAAGCTTTGAAGCTTCGAGCTTGTGAAGTTTCGAGCTTTGAAGCTTCGAGCTTTGAAGCTTCGAGCTTGTGAATTTTCGAGCTTGTGAAGTTTCAAGCTTTGAAGCTTCGAGCTTGTGAAGTTTCAAGCTTTAAAGCTTCGAGCTTGTGAAGTTTCACGCTTTAAAGCTTCGAGCTTGTGAAGTTTCAAGCTTTAAAGCTTCGAGCTTGTGAAGTTTTAAGCTTTAAAGCTTTGAGCTTGTGAATTTTCGAGTTTGTGAAGTTTCAAGCTTTAAAGCTTCGTCATTCGAGCTTAAATTTGAAGGGGGTTGTAGCCTAGTGGTTAGAGCGTCGGACTCACGACTTGAAGGTCGGGTGTTCGATTCCCGATCCCACTTAACTCTGCATTGCTTCAGTTCACCCAGCTGTAAAATGGGTGCCAGCATTAGCTGGGGTAATTGAGGGTTGTGTGTGGCGACCCTCCCCCTCCCAGTCCTTGGACTGAACAGCCGTGCGCAGCCTTCAGATTCGCCGCGCAATAGCTGCGGCTGAGCTGCCGGTTGCACACCTGGCCCAATTGGGGCAGGTGTAATCAATTATTATTATTGTGAAGTTCTGCGCTTGTGAAAGGCGCCCGTCACAGGGTTCAGGAAAGAGCTACTCTACAATATGAATAGCAATAGTTCTGTAGGAAAACCCAGAGCCTTGGCCACAGACAGCGTTCCCCGAGATTAGCAATCCTTGCTTTCGATGGATTATTGCCTTTTGAACAAAGTTAATAAGAAAATATTCTAAAAATACTGGAACTATGTCACTCGGAGCAGCCCTGATAGCTTTAATTGTCTTCGCCTCAGTGTCTGTCACCGCACTGCTTGTCGGGCTGGGCTTCAGCGTCCACTGGAGTCAGCAGAACAGCAGCCTGAACTACGGGCAGCAGCGGATCTGCTTGCTGACTAACCTGCACCTGAAGATCATACTGGCCTCTGTGCAGCTGGCTTGGCTGGTCAATCCGGACTCCTATATTAAAGTTAGACGGAAACTCACCGTGGCGGATGTGCGCAGGGCATGAGGCCGTGTGATCAACTATAATATTTTGAGTTTATCAACTCCCAGCAATAAGTTTGTTGTCTATCTAGTAAGACTGTATTGCATTTTATAAGCAATAATATTTCAGGATTCATATCGATCCAGCTTTTCAGTGGGCTGAATAATAAAAATAAATTAAATTGATGCATTGCAGAAATCTACATTACTGATATGCTACTTATAGGGATGCATATAGTACTTGATCTTGATCAGGCAACATGGGACAGTTGACTAAATATGCTCACCAACATTGAAAAGTCGCCACCCTTTGCCCCAGTGAGCAGTGTCTTTCGACCAGCCTCTATCACCTGGCCAACCATTTTGTCATTAAAAATGCTTGAAAAAACAATGAAAACCGGGCGGAAGCTTCAATCCATCCAGTCTTCGCCATCCGCTCTTCCCAATCCCTACTCAGATTTACAGTCTACTCTCACATTCCCAAATATTCTATCAGATTCACAGTCTACTCTCCCATTTAAAAATCTATTCTATCAGATTCACAGTCTAATTTCACATTAAAAAATCTATTCTATCATATTCACAGTCTACTCTCACATTAACAAATCTATTCTATCATATTCACAGTCTACTCTCACATTTAAAAATCTATTCTATCAGATTCACAGTCTACTATCACATTAACAAATCTATTCTATCAGATTCACAGTCTAACTTCACATTCACAAATCTATTCTATCAGATTCACGGTCTACTCTCACATTCACGAATATTTCTATCAGATTCACGCTCTACTCTCATCACATTCACAAATCGATTCTATCAATCTCACATATTCACAGCCTATTCTCACAGATTCTCAAGTCTCTATTCTCACAGATTCTCAAGTCTCTATTCTCACAGATTCTCAAGTCTATTCTTACAGATTCTCAAGTATATTCTCACAGATTCTTAAGTCTATTCTCACATATTTTTAAGTCTATTCTCACAGATTATCAATTCTTATCACATATTGTCAGTTAAATCTCACAGATTCTCAGTCTATTCTCACAGGTTCTCAAGTCTATTCTCACAGATTCACATTTTATTCTCACAGATTCACATTTTATTCTCACAGATTCACATTTTATTCTCACAGATTCAGTCTATTCTCACAGATTCTCAGCTTATTCTCACAGATTCACAGCTTATTCTCACAGATTCATAATCCATTCTCGCAGTCGCAGTCTATCCGGACTCCATACATGCCGTCCCAGTTTTTTAGCATGTATTCGTTATTTTAGCTTATCATCAGCTACAGCAGGACAAAGTGTCCATAAGACTATTCGCATTGCAAACTAACTTGTGTAAAAACAGGACCAGAGACCCCTGCTGCAAAGTGAGCATTAGCCGGGAAGGGAAGCCTCTGGTGTAAGCCTATATAGCTAATTATTGCAGCAAAGGGAGCTGATTCAATAATTCTACCTCGCTGGGAGAATTCCGGGCGCCCTGTCTGTCGCTAGGCTATCATTGACTTTACGTTAGAGAAGCTCGGTCAGACCGCCTGTCTGTCTGAAATGCTTCAACTTGTACTCTATTATTGTTTATTTCGCCTTCATTCCAATGGTTGCCTCCACAGAATACACCAGAATGCTCAATCAAGCTCCCTGCGAAAAAAATTTTGAGGCAAAAACTATTCGCTAGCTACGCTACTTCTAAGGTGAAGTGATTTGTGAGTAGTGCTGGCTTATTTTCATCAACCCGAGTGTAATGAGATCGATTTTGCCATAGACGATATTTTTCGCTTGTCTTTCCGTCCATCTATCCCATCTATTTGATGCCCTGTGAATCTATTATAGTGTATAATAACTCAGCTTAGTTGCCTGCGTTCCTTATATTTATACCCCCTTTGGTCGCTCCAAATAAATCGATTTGGAAAATAAATAAATCGCTTCAATTGTAAGTGTCCCGTGATTCTCAGTTTCACGCCTCTGTTGCGCCATGCCAACTGTTTCACGTCAGCAGTGCGCATCATACGGCTGTAAATCCTATGCGTATAGAAATCAACCTGGAGTTTGTTTTCATAAGTTTCCAATCAAGAGTCCTGAAAGGTACGTGACATCAGTATTATGAGTTATTGTAGTCGCTTTTGACAGGCATGCCATAATAACTGTTTCATGCAGAAATGCGAAGAATGGGCGCGCCGACTCTACAGAGTCGACCTGCTTGGCAAAGCCAACTGGCACAAGTGGGCATGTGCCGTCGTGTGCAGCCTCCACTTCACTGATGAAATGTACAGCTGCCCAAGACTTCGCCAAGAGCCGGGCACGCAACTACTGACTACGGCGTTTCCTGCTAGAAATCTGTACAAAGCGATTCCACCAGTCCTGCAACGAAAATCTCCGACTGTCCGAGGTGAACCTTTAGACATGTCTCCGAGAAAGGACGCTCCGCCGATTACTGTGCCCTTACCCAAGCCTACCGGTCGAAGAGTTGCGACCACGCAGCAGCTAAGGCAAAAACTCAAGGCCGAGAGAAACACTTCAGCACGACTGAGATGCCAAAATGATACTCTAAAACGGCGATGCGTTACTTCAAGTTTGACTGCAACAGCTGCAGCATTTTCATGTCGCTACAGCTGCAAATATATAATCGGGACCTTCTGTCCATAAAAATATCCCCCCCCCGAATGGACGTACAAAAAGTTGACTACTTCTCAAATTTCAGTACTACTTATCTCTTCTTCACCTCAGGAGTAGTGTCTATGGTTTTATATTTCGGCTTTCGATTTGGAAGCTGATTGAGCATTCTGGTGTATTCTGTGGTTGCCTCCTTACAGTCCAGTTTTGTCCACATTTTTAACAGCTCCAATACGAATAATCCGAATTTGTCTATGGGCGAAACCCCATTCAGCGCTATGGTGTTCTCCGTTACGTACAATATGCACTTGCGATGCGATAAACACGCGTTCCTTTCCCCCGTCCAGCTCGTTTCTAAGAATATCAGTGTAGCGTCCTTGTACTTCAGTTGTCCGTATACCGGCTTTCTATCACTAATATACTCGCTTATCGAATTTGCATGTAAATCTCCAATTTCCATCATAATGCATCATTCTTCATGACTTTTGCGCTTGCCTTGCATTTAACTGGCTATAGTTCGTAGCTGGCTCAGTCCCAGGGTCAATTTACATGTACTGTCTCACTCCGCCTCAGAGCATCTCACACTAGAGGTCGTGTTATCACCGTCTCCTCAGAGCATCTCACACTAGAGGTGGTGTTATCACCGTCTCCTCAGAGCATCTCACACTAGAGGTGGTGTTATCACCGTCTCCTCAGAGCATCTCACACTAGAGGTGGTGTTATCACCGTCTCCTCAGAGCATCTCACACTAGAGGTGGTGTTATCACCGTCTCCTCAGAGCATCTCACACTAGAGGTGGTGTTATCACCGTCTCCTCAGAGCATCTCACACTAGAGGTGGTGTTATCACCGTCTCCTCAGAGCATCTCACACTAGAGGTGGTGTTATCACCGTCTCCTCAGAGCATCTCACACTAGAGGTGGTGTTATCACCGTCTCCTCAGAGCATCTCACACTAGAGGTGGTGTTATCACCGTCTCCTCAGAGCATCTCACACTAGAGGTGGTGTTATCACCGTCTCCTCAGAGCATCTCACACTAGAGGTGGTGTTATCACCGTCTCCTCAGAGCATCTCACACTAAAGGTGGTGTTATCACAGTCTCCCTCAGAGTATCTCACACTAGAGGTCGTGTTATCACAGTCTCCCTCAGAGCATCTCACACTAGAGGTCGTGTTATCACAGTCTCCCTCAGAGCATCTCACACTAAAGGTGGTGTTATCACAGTCTCCCTCAGAGCATCTCACACTAGAGGTCGTGTTATCACAGTCTCCTTCAGAGCATCTCCTTCAAGTCTCAACTATTCCCAATAGACTTTAGCAGCCTGAAAACTAGAATAAAAAACAAGCTCTCGATAAAAGCTGCAGTTCAAAGAATTTCGGATTGGCCGCCAAGGGCGGAAATGAAGTTTCAGATTTCGATTCGAGTTTCGGTTTGTCGGGCAGCGCTTGCCGACTCTCAGACTCACTGGTGCGAGCAGCCGTCAGCTTGAGGCAAAAGAAAATTTCGCGCTTCATCGAGCCCTATACTAATTCCTTTTCCCTCTGGGATTTGCACTATTCCGGTCTGCAACGTTCTAGCACTAAAAAGCGTAGCTAAGGCCATGCCCAGTACATTAGCTGTCAACTTGTACACTCGTAGGAGCACAAAAAAGCAATAGATATAGTTGCTATAGTACGGAACTGCTCCCGCTTGTATCTAGCTATAGAAAGGCCCAGAAACTTTTAGATTCAGAAAATCATTTGTAGGGTTCCAGTTGAAACTATTTCTAGACTGTCAAGAACTCGATGAGTTTGTCGTCTGTTGCCTTTTTCGCGATATTTTTCCGGGTTTAAATCGGTACCTACGCGTCACGTAGGGTTTGATTTGAGTTTAGCCAAAGATAGTCAAGTCACGTCGATTGTCTATGATCAAAAACTCAAAGGGAAGGTTTTGAAAATATGGGGTTGTCCGAAAATACCTGTAAACAATGTTATGCACATTTTTCCCTTTTGACTATGGTTGGAATGGCGCAATCTGCATCAAGTATTGTTCTCTTTTGTCTATGGTCGGGATTGCGCAATCTGCATCAAGTATTGTTCTCTTTTGTCTATGGTCGGGATTGCGCAATCTGCATCAAGTATTGTTCTCTTTTGTCTATAGTCGGGATTGCGCAATCTGCATCAAGTATTGTTCTCTTTTGTCTATGGTCGGGATTGCGCAATCTGCATCAAGTATTGTTCTCTTTTGTCTATAGTCGGGATTGCGCAATCTGCATCAAGTATTGTTCTCTTTTGTCTATAGTCGGGATTGCGCAATCTGCATCAAGTATTGTTCTGTTTTGTCTATGGTCGGGATTGCGCAATCTGCATTAAGTATTGTTCACTTTTGTCTATGGTCGGGATTGCGCAATCTGCATTAAGTATTGTTCACTTTTGTCTATGGTCGGGATTGCGCAATCTGCATCAAGTATTGTTCTCTTTTGTCTATGGTCGGGATTGCGCAATCTGCATCAAGTATTGTTCTCTTTTGTCTATGGTCGGGATTGCGCAATCTGCATCAAGTATTGTTCTCTTTTGTCTATGGTCGGGATTGCGCAATCTGCATCAAGTATTGTTCTCTTTTGTCTATGGTCGGGATTGCGCAATCTGCATCAAGTATTGTTCTCTTTTGTCTATGGTCGGGATTGCGCAATCTGCATTAAGTATTGTTCACTTTTGTCTATGGTCGGGATTGCGCAATCTGCATTAAGTATTGTTCCCCTTTGTCTATGGTCGGGATTGCGCAATCTGCATCAAGTATTGTTCACTTTTGTCTATGGTCGGGATTGCGCAATCTGCATCAAGTATTGTTCCCTTTTGTCTATGGTCGGGATTGCGCAATCTGCATTAAGTATTGTTCCCCTTTGTCTATGGTCGGGATTGCGCAATCTGCATTAAGTATTGTTCCCCTTTGTCTATGGTCGGGATTGCGCAATCTGCATTAAGTATTGTTCCCTTTTGTCTATGGTCGGGATTGCGCAATCTGCATCAAGTATTGTTCCCTTTTGTCTATGGTCGGGATTGCGCAATCTGCATCAAGTATTGTTCCCCTTTGTCTATGGTCGGGATTGCGCAATCTGCATCAAGTATTGTTCCCCTTTGTCTATGGTCGGGATTGCGCAATCTGCATCAAGTATTGTTCACTTTTGTCTATGGTCGGGATTGCGCAATCTGCATCAAGTATTGTTCACTTTTGTCTATGGTCGGGATTGCGCAATCTGCATTAAGTATTGTTCCCTTTTGTCTATGGTCGGGATTGCGCAATCTGCATCAAGTATTGTTCCCTTTTGTCTATGGTCGGGATTGCGCAATCTGCATCAAGTATTGTTCCCTTTTGTCTATAGTCGGGATTGCGCAATCTGCATCAAGTATTGTTCACTTTTGTCTATAGTCGGGATTGCGCAATCTGCATCAAGTATTGTTCCCTTTTGTCTATGGTCGGGATTGCGCAATCTGCATTAAGTATTGTTCACTTTTGTCTATGGTCGGGATTGCGCAATCTGCATCAAGTATTGTTCACTTTTGTCTATGGTCGGGATTGCGCAATCTGCATTAAGTATTGTTCCCCTTTGTCTATGGTCGGGATTGCGCAATCTGCATCAAGTATTGTTCCCCTTTGTCTATGGTCGGGATTGCGCAATCTGCATCAAGTATTGTTCACTTTTGTCTATGGTCGGGATTGCGCAATCTGCATTAAGTATTGTTCCCCTTTGTCTATGGTCGGGATTGCGCAATCTGCATCAAGTATTGTTCACTTTTGTCTATGGTCGGGATTGCGCAATCTGCATTAAGTATTGTTCCCCTTTGTCTATGGTCGGGATTGCGCAATCTGCATTAAGTATTGTTCCCCTTTGTCTATGGCTGGGATTGCGCAATCTGCATCAAGTATTGTTCCCCTTTGTCTATGGTCGGGATTGCGCAATCTGCATCAAGTATTGTTCACTTTTGTCTATGGTCGGGATTGCGTAATCTGCATTAAGTATTGTTCCCTTTTGTCTATGGTCGGGATTGCGCAATCTGCATCAAGTATTGTTCACTTTTGTCTATGGTCGGGATTGCGCAATCTGCATCAAGTATTGTTCACTTTTGTCTATGGTCGGGATTGCGTAATCTGCATTAAGTATTGTTCCCTTTTGTCTATGGTCGGGATTGCGCAATCTGCATCAAGTATTGTTCCCTTTTGTCTATGGTCGGGATTGCGCAATCTGCATTAAGTATTGTTCTCTTTTGTCTATGGTCGGGATTGCGCAATCTGCATTAAGTATTGTTCACTTTTGTCTGTGGTTACAAACCTCGCTTTGTTCTGGAGATTAACAATTTAGATGCGTCGTCTAGTACTGAAGAGCTGTCTGAGCTGACTAGCGAAGATCTGCTTATGCTGGACCGGATTGAGATTGAATCTGTGCCGAAATCGATCGAGACCAACGAGAACTTCACGTGGCAGGGTTCCGCCAGTTCCTCAATGAGAAGGGGCTCTGCCAGGAGTTCGAGCGTGTACCGGATCGATTCCTGAACGATTATCTGAAGCTTCTCTATTCGCTTCTTCGAAAGCAGGATGGAACATACTGCGCGCCGAAGTCTCTCATCTGCTTTCGTGCGGCCATTCAAAGGCACCTGTGGAATCCCCGTCCGTCAATCGCCAGGTGAACAAGTAAAACATGACCGCTTCGTTATTCGGTTTGTCCTTACGAACTTGCTTGGGACAGTGGAACAAAAAATTACTCCGTTTTTTGTTTTTGTTCGTCGTTGTCATGTTTGCGATTCTTTTTGACAGCCAAATTCAACCGTTGATTTTCCGGAAATAATCTCAAACAGCCGGCAAACAATTGAATTGTTGGCGAAAACCATAGACAAAAGGGTACAATACAAAATTACTGCCGGGAAATTCTTGCCTAGAACCATAGAAAAAACAATATTCTCGATTCAACTTCCGGATTGGTGACTCTGCGGCTGGTGTCAAGTTTATGGCTTCTGTTGATTTGCTTATGTGCAGGGTTAGTCTATGGCCAAAACTCCTAACCTTAGAATAAGTGATGATATGATAGCAGCGTAGAGATAACATATGAGATCGCGATATTTTGGGCTTATTCGATTCGCATGAGACGACTGTTTCATGAACACTGTGTGGTCAAAGCAAGAGGAAAATCATATTTTCGATTCCGTGGATAATCCAGTAAATTGTTGCTGAATTGCGTCAATTTTTGCTTTAATCTGATGAACAGATGCAGAGATTTGAAGGGTGTCAAAAAAGTTGACTGCGCCAAGGTATTATTCGATGAGTATCAATATCTCACTATATTTCTCGGTTTTGCCTGTCCGTCTTCTTTCACTCTATCATATCGGGCCTGGTTTTGTCAAAGCCCCAGTCTGCAAAAGGAGGAGATTAGGCAATTTTGTTAAGAGGTGGAGGCAGCAGCGGTGCGCCTTCAAAGGGGAGATCAAAGGCGTCTTACAAGAATTGAATAAACGGCGCTGCACGCTACAGAGACTGGAAAGCCGCAGACTGAGCAAATAGAGTGATGAATGAGCCGCTGCTGATGAGCAGCAAATTTTCTGTTTCAAAAATAATGCAGACTCTGAAGATCAGATTCTATCATGTCAACAGCAAAATGGGATTTCTTAAGCTTCGCGGAAAAAGCCAATCCTTGAGGCAGCTTTAGCTTATTTCCATCCCCTCTCTCTCCAGACCTCTGACCGCCTCTCCGACCCCATCATTTTTTAACACGGCTCGCTCAAGTCTGCCTCTTAGTCTTTAAGCTGACTGACTCTGCAAGCGCCGCAGCTGAGAGGTTGGAACAAAAGCCGAGGGTCCGAGTGATGATCTCCACCTCCTGCCTCTTTCCCTGTCTCCTCTCTTCATCCTTCACTTTCCCCTTCATGCTCATTCCTGTCTTGCGTCAGTCGGGCTGAAAATTCTCCTTTCTACGTTCTATTTCTATCTCCGCTGCAGCTGGATCTGTCCGATAGACCGAGAGGGGTGATGGCAGCCGGGGATGGGCGGAGGGTGGGTTGGGTGACGCCTCTCCCCGCTCCCGTGTCCTTTGCGCTACTAGCCTGCGCTCTCTGAATAGTAACGACGCTAAGATGGCCGGAGCCTCTCCCCGCCCGACTCCCCTCTATCCCCCTGTTCATCCTCACCACCCGTCCCGCTTTCCACACTTCTTCTCTTGCACTGCCGCCCGCTTTTGCACTTCTTGCCCGAGCCGGTCCGGCGCCTCCCCTCTTCTCCCCTCCCATCGCCCCCTCCCGGGAAGCCCGGGAGCCTCCTCCTGCAGCAGCGGCAGAGTTTCGCTCGATCTGCCCCCACCCCCCCCATCTCCCTCTCTGCCTCAATCTCCCCGCTCGCTCGCTTTTAATACGAGTATACACACAGTGGCCCTCCCTGCCGTCTTCAACTACTCGTTTCGGCTGTGACCCCCGCCGAGCGTCCCAGACTCTGCGTCGGCCTCCTCCGCTGCGGCACAGCGCCCAGACAGTCAGTGGCAGACAGGGACGGCTGGGACCAGCGAGCTGCCAGCCAGATAGCAACAGAAGAGAAGGCAAACTAGCTCGTAGAATAGGATCGAGTGAGGGGGAGAGACGAGAGAAAAGGGGAACGTCGAAAATAGCTTAGCCAAAAACAGCTAAGGAAGACAGGGGGAGGGGTGGCCAGAGAGCTCAAGGAGTCACGGACAAGAGAAAGGCTTAAACCGTCCTGCCAGACGTACCACCCCTGCGATTTCTGCAACTTTTCTACCTCTCAGAAGCAGCAGAAGGCTTAGCAAAAGGCGGGGCTCATCAGAGCCCAGCAACAGCTTTTGCGAGTGCGCTAGCTTCGTTTCTGGTAAGAACTTCCTCTTGAGTCAGGGCTCTTAGTGTCTTAATAAGTGGCGGCATTGTTCAATGAGCCTCGATTAGCTCTGTGCAGTTGTCGAAAAAGAATAATGATGAAAGGGAGGGAACTCAGCGGGGGAGAGAGATGAAGGATGGTGGGATTGGCGTGCTCGAAATTTCTGCAGAGCTTCTGCAAATTAAGGTCTGCTCCTGAGAGCGGCTCCCTGAGTGCACTGGTAATCCTGCTAAGCTCCTCTCCGCCCTCTGTTTCGGGCGCCGCACGCTTCTCTGGTCCAAGTGTGCGACCTCGTCCCAAGCGCCAAGGAGCAGGCGGGGGATTGGGAGAAGTTGAGAGGGGGAGAACAGTGGCGGGAGGAGAGCGGGGCAGGGAGGCCTGCGTCGGCCCAGAGGCGAAGCGGAAAGCCCAACCTTCTAGACTGACTTGCCCACCCCCGCGCCGCTCCCTCCCCATCCTCGTGCTCGATAGAAAAGGCGAAAATCTCAGCTGGAGAGACAGGGAGAGACGAGAGCCGACACGAGGCAGCGGCCAACCTCGCCTCACCAGTGCACTAATTGCTACTGCACTCAACTCTTACCGCACAGTGTTTGGATGAAGGATTAATCCGCAGCACTAGCTTGCTACGTAAAACTTCTCCGCTGATAAATTCTGCCACAATTCTAAGAAGAGAAAGTCAATTCCAACAGTTTAAATCCAAATCCAGATTTGGAAATCAATTTGTGAAACGTCTAATTAAAATCAGTTTCTAAGAAATCGCTGATAAAAAGAGCAACTTCTCCTCCTCTACCGAAAGCGGCTTCAGCGACTGCCGGGACAGCGGCATCAGCAGCAGTCAATGTCGGCAGCGCCTGCCAAGCAGCAGCATCAGCAGCAGCAGGCACTGATTAACAAGTCGCCCAAACCGCTGTCCAACTCCAATAGCAGTCTAGCAAAACAGCAGCAACAGCAACAGCAGCAACAGCAACAGCAACAGCAGCAAAAGCAGCGACAAAAAAAGCAGCAAAACCAGCTTCAAAAAAAGCAACAAGCAAAATCGACTCTCCGGGCAGAAGCAACGGCGGGCAAATGCGCCGACTGGCTCACGCCTCATCCGACCACAGCAGCAGCGGCGGAGTCGGGGTTGGAGGTGGCGGCGGCGGCGGCCACCAGAGCAACGAGGACAGGAATGATGACAAGGATTTTCCCGGCAGGGGCCGCGGCGGCAGCGGCGGGTCCAACAGTCACACCTGCTGCCTGTTCTGGTGCTGCTGCTGCACCTGGTAGGGATGAAGCTTTCGGATTGTTCTTTTTATCTGTAGGAGATCTGAAGCTTTTATCTGAGGGTTAGCGTTGTCGGAGTGCGGTAGTATGAATTGATTCGTTGTTTAGCTTGTAGTTTGGTTTTAAACTCCACTACCAGTGCGTACGCCGGCCTACAATCACAGATAAGCAATTGTTCAACAGTCTTCACTTTCGCATTAGAATCTTTTATTAATGTGGTGTGTGTCGTGTCAGTAAACAGTTATTTTGAAATTTTGCAATTCTGGCAGGACAGGCTGGGTGTGGGGTGGGTGTTATCAGAGGGCTGAGTGGCGCTTTGGCAGGACAGGCAGGGTGTGGGGTGGGTGTTATCAGAGGGCTGAGTGGCGCTCTGGCAGGACAGACTGTGTGTGGGGTGGGTGTTATCAGAGGGCTGAGTGGCGCTCTGGCAGGACAGGCAGGGTGTGGGGTGGGTGTTATCAGAGGGCTGAGTGGCGCTCTGGCAGGACAGACTGTGTGTGGGGTGGGTGTTATCAGAGGGCTGAGTGGCGCTCTGGCAGGACAGGCAGGGTGTGGGGTGGGTGTTATCAGAGGGCTGAGTGGCGCTCTGGCAGGACAGACTGTGTGTGGGGTGGGTGTTATCAGAGGGCTGAGTGGCGCTCTGGCAGGACAGGCAGGGTGTGGGGTGGGTGTTATCAGAGGGCTGAGTGGCGCTCTGGCAGGACAGACTGTGTGTGGGGTGGGTGTTATCAGAGGGCTGAGTGGCGCTCTGGCAGGACAGGCAGGGTGTGGGGTGGGTGTTATCAGAGGGCTGAGTGGCGCTCTGGCAGGACAGACTGTGTGTGGGGTGGGTGTTATCAGAGGGCTGAGTGGCGCTTTGGCAGGACAGGCTGGGTGTGGGGTGGGTGTTATCAGAGGGCTGAGTGGCGCTTTGGCAGGACAGGCTGGGTGTGCGGTGGGTGTTATCAGAGGGCTGAGTGGCGCTTTGGCAGGACAGGCTGGGTGTGGGGTGGGTGTTATCAGAGGGCTGAGTGGCGCTTTGGCAGGACAGGCTGGGTGTGCGGTGGGTGTTATCAGAGGGGTGAGATGGCGGTCTGGAAAGTTATTGAGGATATAAAATGAATAGAGATGATTCTGCATCCATATTTAGCCAAAAATCATGCCGGAAGTTATCCATGTTGTAGTTAGTTAGTTTGCTTTAAAATGAAATAAAGCTTGCTAAAACTTTATTTGCCCGTCTCCAATCACTTGCATTACATTTTTAGTCTGACAACACAGCCTGGAAGGCAGGACGAATCCTCCAGAACCTCTGGCAACAATACTCAGCCTCCGAAAGAGCCATCGGTGCGAGACTTTGACAGGTGAGGCTACTTAATTTACCTGTCAGATTAATAGAATGCATTAACACACATGGATAATTATGATTTTTTACCATTAAATAATATGTTGTCTTATTTCGGGTAGAAGCTAATGGCAAAAAATAAGTTCGACGCTGGAAGCGCTTGAAGACTGTAGTGGGGGTTGCACAGGAAGAGGGTCTGCTCAAAGTGGATGATGCAGCTCAATGGCCCGTACCTGCCTGATTGATGACAAGCGAATTTCTATTCAAACTGAGAGCGAATGACTGATGGCTTTCTGAGCCGTGAACTAAACTAAGCATGGATAATCCTGTTGCAGTGAGGATAAAATGTATTGTTTTTATCAACCAAGCCCTCATTACCCTTCATTGCTCCGTCTCTCCTCTATGACTCTTCCCTCAGTCGCTCTCTCTCCCCACTTCTCTCTCACCTGTGTCTTCTCTCTCTCCCGTCTCTCTCTACTTCTCTCTCTCACCTGTGTCTTCTCTCTCTCCCGTCTCTCTCTACTTCTCTCTCTCACCTGTGTCTTCTCTCTCTCCCGTCTCTCTCTACTTCTCTCTCTCACCTGTGTCTTCTCTCTCTCCCGTCTCTCTCTACTTCTCTCTCTCACCTGTGTCTTCTCTCTCTCCCGTCTCTCTCTACTTCTCTCTCCCACCTGTGTCTTCTCTCTCTCCCGTCTCTCTCTTCTCTCTCTCCCACCTGTGTCTTCTCTCTCTCCCGTCTCTCTCTACTTCTCTCTCTCACCTGTGTCTTCTCTCTCTCCCGTCTCTCTCTACTTCTCTCTCCCACCTGTGTCTTCTCTCTCTCCCGTCTCTCTCTACTTCTCTCTCTCACCTGTGTCTTCTCTCTCTCCCGTCTCTCTCTTCTCTCTCCCACATGTGTCTTCTCTCTCTCCCGTCTCTCTCTACTTCTCTCTCCCACCTGTGTCTTCTCTCTCTCCCGTCTCTCTCTACTTCTCTCTCTCACCTGTGTCTTCTCTCTCTCCCGTCTCTCTCTACTTCTATCTCCCACCTGTTTCTTCTCTCTCCGTCTCTCTTTAAGTCTCTGCGCCGCCTACCAGTCTCTTTTCTCTCTCCCAAATTCTCCCCTCTCTTCGCATCTCTCTCTACCCTGTCTCTGTTCTCTCTCTCTCTCTACCTCTCTTTCTCTCTCTCTCTCTCTCTCTCTCTCTCTCTCTCCATCAGTCTCTCCAGTTCTCCCAGTTGGTATCCGGTTCCAGCTGCAGCTTTCAACACTGAAGGCGAAGCAGATTTCGAACTGCTTGCTTGCCCTATAGTCGCCCTGCAGCCTACTTATAGTGCGGCCCGGCTCGTGACCAGGAATTCCATTCCTCCCCTGCGCCCGGCCCGCGGTCGCCAAGCGGAGACCCCCTCGGCCACAGCCCCCGCAGCGCTGCCCCTGCCTCCCCTCCTGCCCCCCCCCCCTACCGTAGGAGAGCCGAGTAGCAAAGGCCCCCGGGACGACGGAGCGTGTCCTATAAGATTAATTCGCAATCCCGGCGGAGAGTTGGGAAAAATATAGCCAGAGGAAGAGCGAGAGACGGAGTGGGGTTGGGGAGAAAAAATACACACAAGAAGAAGACGAGGCCCGATTCTATTAAGGCTTGCACAGCAGGACAGCGGGGAAAAGCAATTTATTCACTCGGCCAGCTTTGGCCAGCGCATTAATGCCCGGGGATCGCTGCTCCGCTCTCTGCTCTGCTCAATCTCTGGCTGACCCGGACTCCTCAGGCAAAAGTGCAGGCGGCACTCCGCCCTCTTCGTGCTCCTACATGGAAAAACCGAGTAGATTAATTAGCCTGTACAAATGGAAAGTGTCCGGTGTAATCTGAAGAATGCGTTGCACACCTGACGCTCGCATGGCTTAGCGCTAAGAAACTGGTGTTCATCTAGTCCGCCCCCTCCTGGTGTACTCTTCCATCTCTAGGATTTCTCCATGCCTCTCCTCTCAGTCTACCTCATTCTTCCCTGTCTACTCTCGCAACCCTTCGAATGCATTTCTCTTGCTTTCCGTTGCCTTCACTTCGGGTTTTTCTTCTTCCGATGTATCTCACCGTCCCCTCTCCCCATATCCCTTCCTTCTTCCCCTCTATCCCTTCCTTCTCCCCTCTATCCCTTCCTTCTTCCCCTCTATCCCTTCCTTCTTGCCCTCTATCCCTTCCTTCTTCCCTTCTATCCCTTCCTTCTTGCCCTCTATCCCTTCCTTCTTCCCCTCTATCCCTTCCTTCTTGCCCTCTATCCCTTCCTTCTTCCCTTCTATCCCTTCCTTCTTGCCCTCTATCCCTTCCTTCTTCCCCTCTATCCCTTCCTTCTTCCCCTCTATTCCTTCCTTCCCCATCCACCCCTTCCTTCTTCCCCTCTATTCCTTCCTCCCCCTCCACCCCTTCCTTCTCCCCTCCACCCCTTCCTTCTTCCCCTCTATTCCTTCCTCCCCCTCCACCCCTTCCTTCTTCCCCTCTATTCCTTCCTCCCCCCTCCACCCCTTCCTTCTTCCCCTCTATTCCTTCCTCCCCCCTCCAACCCTTCCTTCTTCCCCTCTATTCCTTCCTCCCCCCTCCAACCCTTCCTTCTCCCCCTCTATCCCTTCCTTCTTCCCCTCTATTCCTTCTTTCCCCCTCCACCCCTTCCTTCTCCCCCTCTATCCCTTCCTTATACCCCTCTATCCCTTCCTTCTTTCCCTCTATCCCTTCCTCCTTCCCCTCTATCCCTTCCTTCTCCCCTCTATCCCTTCCTCCTTCCCCTCTATCCCTTCCTTCTTCCCCTCTATCCCTTCCTTCTTGCCCTCTATCCCTTCCTCCTTCCCCTCTATCCCTTCCTTCTTCCCCTCTATCCCTTCCTTCTTGCCCTCTATCCCTTCCTCCTTCCCCTCTATCCCTTCCTCCTTCCCCTTCTATCCCTTCCTTCTTGCCCTCTATCCCTTCCTCCTTCCCCTCTATTCCTTCCTTCTCCCCTCTATCCCTTCCTTCTTCCCCTCTATCCCTTCCTTCTCCCCCTCTATCCCTTCCTTCTCCCCTCTATCCCTTCCTTCTCCCCCTCTATCCCTTCCTTCTTCCCCTCTATCCCTTCGTTCTTGCCCTCTATCCCTTCCTCCTTCCCCTCTATCCCTTCCTTTTCCCCTCTATCCCTTCCTCCTTCCCCTCTATCCCTTCCTTCTTCCCCTCTATCCCTTCCTTCTTGCCCTCTATCCCTTCCTTCCTCCCCCTCCAACCCTTCCTTCTCCCCCTCTATCCCTTCCTTCTCCCCCTCTATCCCTTCCTTCTTCCCCTCTATCCCTTCCTTCTCCCCCTCTATCCCTTCGTTCTTGCCCTCTATCCCTTCCTCCTTCCCCTCTATCCCTTCCTCCTTCCCTTCTATCCCTTCCTTCTTGCCCTCCATCACTTCCTCCTTCCCCTGTATTCCTTCCTTCCCTTTTATCTCATCTGACTTTCCCTTCATCCCTTCCTTCTTCCCCTCTATCTCATCTCACTTCCCCTTCATCACACCTCACTTCCCCTTTATCTCATCTCACTTCCCCTCTATCCCACGTTGCTAATCATCAAGCCTGTAGTGCTGAAAATCGGTTTAAGCTGGAAAATCAATCATACGCAGGCCAGAGGCCTTGATGACACCTTATTCAGTTGTAGTACAACGCTTCTTTCATCAAACGCGACCGTTTCCAAAGAGCAGTAACTGACACTGTCTCCCTCTCAACTGGAATGCCTGATTGTTTACAATAGCAACCATCCAGTCCCAATATAGAGGCTGAACCGACTTGCCAGAATAATTTTTCGGTAAAAATAGAAGGGCTTGCATAATTAGGTTATTATTAATATCGCATAATTCTGGCTCTCTATCAGCCAGAAGCAAAAGGGTTGCAGACAGGGGGGGGAGGATCAAACTGGCCGGATTGCCCTCACGCCCCCCCCCACTGCAGCCCAGTTCAGTTGGTGGCACCCCCCGGGCGGGTAATAGCAGTGATTAAGCCGCCCCCCGCCCTCTGTCCCCTCTCTGCCCCCCCCCCCCGGCAACCGTAATGTTTCAAACCCAGGCGGCCTGTGGTCGAGCAACGGCCTGCAACCCCCCCCCAGCATCATCTCAATCCCCAATATCCCAGCCAGTCGCCAGGCAAACTTCATCATTTCTCTCCCTCTGCCTCCATCTCCACCACCAGCCTCTCTTTCCCCGGCTTTTTCTATCGGCTTTCCAAAACGGGAAATCGAAGGAAGGTTGGCTTCCTTTCAAGTTTCCCGCTCGCAGTGCCCGCAGCCGGCAGCAGCAGCAGCAGCAGCAGCAGCAGCAGCAGCATAATATTGTAGTTTTCTCTCGGGAGAAACGTTGAAATCGCCTTCCACAGGCCCCAGCTATAAGTCAGTCCCATTGTTGGGTGCCGTCAAGTTCCAGGCAAAGCGCAGATAAGAGTGAATAGGGACAGAGAGAGAGGACTGGGAAGCCGAGAGCCTGGCCAGGACATGTCAGGCAAGCGGCAGCACATGAGCCCGCAGCTCAGGCACTTCCTGTCGCATTTCAGCATCTCAAAGGACGAGGCCAAGGTCTGGGGCGAGTCGTTCGAAAAGCTGATGCAGAGTCCGAGTGAGTTGAGCCTACATGGTTGCCAGCAGACTGCTATCTCCCTATTTGATTGCAATGTCCCGACAGTCTCGTTGAGACAGTCCCATCCAGACAGTCCACAATGTCCCATGTAACCAGTCCCATGTAAACAGTCCCATGTAACCAGTCCCATGTAACCAGTCCCATGTAACCAGTCCCATGTAACCAGTCTCATGTAACCAGTCCCATTTAACCAGTCCCATGTAACCAGTTCCGTCCAGACAGCCCCACGTGAACAGCTCATTCTAAAGAGTTTTGTCATTTCGCTTTTCCAGATGGGCGCAAAGCATTCAGAGAGTTCCTCAAATCTGAGTACAGCGAAGAAAACATTCTGTTCTGGCTTGCCTGCGAGGATCTCAAGAAGGAAGTCACACCAGAGGCAGTCGAGGAGAGAGCCAGAGTGATCTATGAGGATTACATCTCCATTCTGAGCCCAAAGGAGGTGAGAAAGCGCATGGTTCTTTAAAGCATATTGGATGTATTCTGCTTGTAGCTCATATTTTACATTTGCTCTCGCTATACCGTGGAGGATGCTTTCTGTGTGCTTTGTGCTTGTACTGTGCGCTGCGTAGTTTTTGACGGACTTAGTGTATGAGTATTGTGCTGTGAACTGACCAACTATGGTCTGTGTGCTGTGAACTGAGCAACTATGGTCTGTGTGCTGTGAACTGACCAACTGTGGTCTGTGTGCTGTGAACTGACCAACTATGGTCTGTGTGCTGTGGTCTGTGTGCTGTGAACTGACCAACTATGGTCTGTGTGCTGTGGTCTGTGTGCTGTGAACTGACCAACTATGGTCTGTGCGCTGTGGTCTGTGTGCTGTGAACTGACCAACTATGGTCTGTGTGCTGTGGTCTGTGTGCTGTGAACTGACCAACTATGGTCTGTGTGCTGTGGTCTGTGTGCTGTGAACTGATCAACTATGGTCTGTGTGCTGTGGTCTGTGTGCTGTGAACTGACCAACTATGGTCTGTGTGCTGTGGTCTGTGTGCTGTGAACTGACCAACTATGGTCTGTGTGCTGTGGTCTGTGTGCTGTTCTCGGTGTGCTGTGGTCTGTGTGCTGTTATCTGTGTGCTGTGTTCTGTGTGCTGTGGTCTGTGTGCTGTGGTCTGTGTGCTGTGGTCTGTGTGCTGTTATCTGTGTGCTGTGGTCTGTGTGCTGTTCTCGGTGTGCTGTTATCTGTGTGCTGTGGTCTGTGTGCTGTGGTCTGTGTGCTGTTATCTGTGTGCTGTGGTCTGTGTGCTGTGGTCTGTGTGCTGTTCTCAGTGTGCTGTGGTCTGTGTGCTGTGGTCTGTGTGCTGTGGTCTGTGTGCTGTTATCTGTGTGCTGTGGTCTGTGTGCTGTGGTCTGTGTGCTGTTCTCAGTGTGCTGTGGTCTGTGTGCTGTTCTCGGTGTGCTGTGGTCTGTGTGCTGTGGTCTGTGTGCTGTGTTCTGTGTGCTGTGGTCTGTGTGCTGTGGTCTGTGTGCTGTGGTCTGTGTGCTGTGGTCTGTGTGCTGTGGTCTGTGTGCTGTGGTCTGTGTGCTGTTCTCGGTGTGCTGTGGTCTGTGTGCTGTTATCTGTGTGCTGTGGTCTGTGTGCTGTGGTCTGTGTGCTGTGGTCTGTGTGCTGTTATCTGTGTGCTGTGGTCTGTGTGCTGTTCTCGGTGTGCTGTTCTCGGTGTGCTGTGGTCTGTGTGCTGTGGTCTGTGTGCTGTGGTCTGTGTGCTGTTCTCAGTGTGCTGTGGTCTGTGTGCTGTTCTCGGTGTGCTGTGGTCTGTGTGCTGTTCTGGGTGTGCTGTGGTCTGTGTGCTGTTCTCAGTGTACTGTGGTCTGTGTGCTGTTATCTGTGTGCTGTGTTCTGTGTGCTGTGGTCTGTGTGCTGTGGTCTGTGTGCTGTGTTCTGTTTGCTGTGGTCTGTGTGCTGTGGTCTGTGTGCTGTGGTCTGTGTGCTGTGGTCTGTGTGCTGTGGTCTGTGTGCTGTTATCTGTGTGCTGTTGTCTGTGTGCTGTGGTCTGTGTGCTGTGGTCTGTGTGCTTTGGTCTGTGTGCTGTTCTCGGTGTGCTGTGGTCTGTGTTCTGTGGTCTGTGTGCTGTGGTCTGTGTGCTGTGGTCTGTGTGCTGTGGTCTGTGTGCTGTGGTCTGTGTGCTGTGGTCTGTGTGCTGTGGTCTGTGTGCTGTGGTCTGTGTGCTGTTCTCGGTGTGCTGTGGTCTGTGTGCTGTTATCTGTGTGCTGTGGTCTGTGTGCTGTGGTCTGTGTGCTGTGGTCTGTGTGCTGTGGTCTGTGTGCTGTGGTCTGTGTGCTGTGGTCTGTGTGCTGTGGTCTGTGTGCTGTGGTCTGTGTGCTGTGGTCTGTGTGCTGTGGTCTGTGTGCTGTTATCTGTGTGCTGTGGTCTGTGTGCTGTGGTCTGTGTGCTGTGGTCTGTGTGCTGTTCTCGGTGTGCTGTTCTCGGTGTGCTGTGGTCTGTGTGCTGTGGTCTGTGTGCTGTGGTCTGTGTGCTGTTCTCAGTGTGCTGTGGTCTGTGTGCTGTTCTCGGTGTGCTGTGGTCTGTGTGCTGTTCTGGGTGTGCTGTGGTCTGTGTGCTGTTCTCAGTGTACTGTGGTCTGTGTGCTGTGTTCTGTGTGCTGTGTTCTGTGTGCTGTGGTCTGTGTGCTGTGGTCTGTGTGCTGTGTTCTGTGTGCTGTGGTCTGTGTGCTGTGGTCTGTGTGCTGTGGTCTGTGTGCTGTGGTCTGTGTGCTGTGGTCTGTGTGCTGTTCTCTATGTACTGTGATCTGGTCATTTTGGTACTCTGTGTGCTGTGGTCTGTGTACTCTGTCATGTGTACTGCTTGCTGTTCTTTACCAACTGTGTGCACATGACCCCCTCAAAAGCACAGTGCGCTGTTTATCTAAATACATATTTCTAAAAAGCTTTTATCCTAATTTCAATTTTCTCATCCCAGGTGAGCCTGGACGCTCGAGTCCGAGAGATTATCAACAAGAACATGGTGGAGCCGACCGCGCACACATTCGACGACGCCCAGGTGCAAATCTTCACCCTGATGCACCGGGACTCCTATCCGAGGTTTCTCAATTCGCAATTCTACAAATTGCTGGTCACAGACTCGGAGGGCGGCGGTAACGGCGACGGCGGCGGCAGCAGCGGTGGCGGAGGGAGCAAGGCCTGACCGCGGCAGGACCAACTCTTGCTTTAGTTGTTAAAATTTCGGAGCATCAATTCACAACTGTGTGATCTGGAGCACCGAATCGGCTGGCCGAGAGGATTTTCCCTCAGCAGTCGCCCCCCCCCCTAGTCTTTTTACTGTCGTCACCCGTCGTCGGTTGCGATAACGAATTGCGAAACACCATTTCCCATTACGCTCATCAACCAGAACCGTTTTCGATGCAGCCCGCGATTTTTTGACAAACTTCTTAGCGCGATGATTCGAAGGTCATAAATCAATCGCTGCATTGCTATGGACTTTACGCTAGCGATCATTCACCCATCTGCCGTTCGCAGTTGGTCGCGCTGTTTCTTCCACATTCCCTGGAACAGCGCGTGACCGAATTAATGCAAAACTACACACAAGCGACCACACTGTAGCCCCCATCCCTTTTGTCTGAGCATTACGAAGATTTACCAATGATAACATACGCGACCTGTTTTTCTTATGTGTTGTCCGGATTGAACGAAAAAACAATGCTATTTGAATGATGCAACTAAAACTGTATACCCCGTCAGAAAAGTAAACTTCGACAAACATTCGATAGTATTTGTCTGCGTATTCAATTAGCCAAAGTTTGTTCCGACTTTTCGGTGCCTGCGGTGTAATTTTAAATTTCATTTTTCTTGAATCGCTAGTCTGGGCAAGGCAAGGGAGGCAGGTAGGGAGAGGAGAACTAAACAGGGAGGGAGAGCCGGTTGCTTCAGATGGCTAGGCGAGGGCGTGAGGTGGGTGTCTATGTAGGCTAGGCGAGGGAGTGAGGTGGGTGTCTATGTGGGCTAGGCGGGAAAGTGAAGTGGGCGTCTTAGTGGCCTAGGCGAGGGCGTGAGGTGGGTGTCTAAGTGGGCTAGGCGGGGGTGAGGTGGGTGTCTAAGTGGGCTAGGCGAGGGCCGAGGGGGATTTTAATGTGGTTCACATTAATTGAAAATTATTAAAAGTTAATTTACGTTCGCGGAATATTCTACGAGACTCTAGTTTTTTGTCTAAAATGTTTAGTTAGAAATAATGGCCTTTAAGAAGGGATTCAAATATCGATAAATTTATTTTATTGGTACATTTAAAAGGCTTACAAAATCGATTTGAAATGATCAATGATCAATTAGGTGCAAGACAACGCACCAGACTGGATATTGCCTAGTTCAGTATGCGAGCTTATGTTGTGCTTTTGGTCACTAAAGCTAGGCTTCTAATCCGTAGCATTTTATGCCTCTAAATTGCGAAAGTAAAATTCGCCGCGCTAAAGTACATGTACTGGCTACCAATGTGCACTAGAATAAGCAATTTAAGCATTCATTTTTAGGAGCAGAGCTAATTAAAAAATATGATTATAAGCAAAAACTTGACTATAAATTCCAGTGATCAAACTGCTTCATCAAATCGATGATGAAATTTTGCAATATTCAGAGGATTAAGCGTGGACCGGTATTCTCTAGTTGGTTCGATTGCTTTTTGTCCCGTAAGCCTCGCAAAAAAACCTAAATTTGCTGACAAAAGAAAAAAATGAAAGGGATTACTTGATAAACGCATGTGGACAAGAAATGATAGCAAAGCGAATAAAATTCAGACAAAAAACAGGCATTTGACAGGCTGCGGGCGCACAAACGAATGACTTGATTTCATGTTGAGACAACGGCAGAATCAGCGCAATCAGTGCTAATTAATAAACGGTGGCAAACCGTTATAGAAGCCCCCAATCAGATGCTGAATTTGTGAAAAAAACCCTTTTCCGTCGGAGAACTCTCAACGCAGTCACCTTCGCCGCCTTCGCCGCCGCCTGTAATCAGCGGGGTCGGTGATGACGGCATTCTCGTCGAAGGCTTCGATGCACAGGACCACCTGGCTAGCGTCGCAGGTGATCTCTCGGGACTGGAACAGCTGGCCGCTGAGTAGGTCGGTCGCGTAGCCAAGCTTCATGGGATCCCGGTTGGTGAAGCCCTCGCAGTCCTGGCTGAAGATGTTCGCTTCTCGCTGGGCCTGGCGAAGACCCTGCCAGGCTAAGATCTCCGAGCTGCAAATGTTGTTTGAGAAGGGTTGGAGCTGGTATTAGCCTGTTGGAGTTGGTAGGAGCCTGTTGGAGTTGGTATTAGCCTGTTGGAGTTGGTATTAGCCCGTTGGAGTTGGTAGGAGCCTGTTGGAGTTGGTATTAGCCTGTTGGAGTTGGTATTAGCCCGTTGGAGTTGGTAGGAGCCTGTTGGAGTTGGTAGGAGCCTGTTGGAGTTGGTATTAGCCTGTTGGAGTTGGTATTAGCCTGTTGGAGTTGGTATTAGCCCGTTGGAGTTGGTTGGAGCCTGTTGGAGTTGGTATTAGCCCGTTGGAGTTGGTTGGAGCCCGTTGGAGTTGGTATTAGCCCGTTGGAGTTGGTATTAGCCCGTTGGAGTTGGTAAGGAGCCTGTTGGAGTTGGTAGGAGCCTTTTGGAGTTGGTATTAGCCCGTTGGAGTTGGTATTAGCCCGTTGGAGTTGGTTGGAGCCTGTTGGAGTTGGTATTAGCCCGTTGGAGTTGGTTGGAGCCCGTTGGAGTTGGTTGGAGCCTGTTGGAGTTGGTATTAGCCTGTTGGAGTTGGTATTAGCCCGTTGGAGTTGGTAGGAGCCTGTTGGAGTTGGTTGGAGCCTGTTGGAGTTGGTATTAGCCCGTTGGAGTTGGTATTAGCCCGTTGGAGTTGGTTGGAGCCTGTTGGAGTTGGTATTAGCCCGTTGGAGTTGGTATTAGCCCGTTGGAGTTGGTTGGAGCCTGTTGGAGTTGGTAGGAGCCTGTTGGAGTTGGTTGGAGCCTGTTGGAGTCCGTAGGAGATTTTTAGAGTTTTTTGGAGTTGGTTGGAGTCAGTTGATGTTGGTTGTAGATCGTAGTTAGCTGGAACTAATTAAAGCGTGTTGGAGTTGGTTGGAGTTAGTCAGAGTCGGTTGGAGTTTGTCAGAGTCGGTTGGAGTTTGTCAGAGTCGGTTGGAGTTTGTCAGAGTTGGTTGGAGTTTGTCAGAGTCGGTTGGAGTTTGTCAGAGTCGGTTGGAGTTTTTCAGATTCGGTTGGAGTTTGTCAGAGTCGGTTGGAGTTTGTCAGAGTCGGTTGGAGTTTGTCAGAGTCGGTTGAAGTTTGTAAAAGTCGGTTGGAGTTTGTCAGAGTCGGTTGGAGTTTGTCAGAGTCGGTTGGAGTTTGTCAGAGTCGGTTGGAGTTTGTCAGAGTCGGTTGGAGTTTGTCAGAGTCGTTTGAAGTTTGTCAGAGTCGGTTGGAGTTTGTCAGAGTCGGTTGGAGTTTGTCAGAGTCGGTTGAAGTTTGTCAGAGTCGGTTGGAGTTTGTCAGAGTCGGTTGGAGTTTGTCAAAGTCGGTTGGAGTTTGTCAGAGTCGGTTGGAGTTTGTCAGAGTCGGTTGGAGTTTGTCAGAGTCGGTTGGAGTTTGTCAGAGTCGGTTGGAGTTTGTCAGAGTCGGTTGGAGTTTGTCAGAGTCGGTTGGAGTTTGTCAGAGTCGGTTGGAGTTTGTCAGAGTCGGTTGGAGTTTGTCAGAGTCGGTTGGAGTTTGTCAGAGTCGGTTGGAGTTTGTCAGAGTCGGTTGGAGTTTGTCAGAGTCGGTTGGAGTTTGTCAGAGTCGGTTGGAGTTTGTCAGAGTCGGTTGGAGTTTGTCAGAGTCAGTTTAGAGTTACTTGAAGTTGATGTGAGTAGGTTTCTATTGCAGAGTTAAATGAATCTCTCAATCGGCTCACAGTCCGTGATGCTCGCGCCACTGCGACAAGTTGCGCCCGTTGAAATCCTGAAGCTGCACTTTGCTGTTCCAGGCGCCACGCCTGAGCATGTCCGCGTAGCTGCTGAACAGCTGCTGACCCTGGCATGGTGAACGGGTTGGAGCATGAGTGCTTTCCACCAATGAGCAACTCTGCCCCCAGCTCGCTCCCTCCTGCAGAAACTTACATACAAATTCACCACGGGAACATCGGCTCTCTGCGAAGAGTGAACGATTGTGTCCAGATTGTTGAACTGGCCGTTCAGGAACACTTTGAAGTAGCTCTTGGTTAGGCCGGCCAACATGGCTGCGTCCTGGCAGGCGTAGTCAGCTCCCAGGGTGCTGAATGCGTTCTTGTAGTACAGGTCGCCGCGGAGCTTGGTTGTCAAGGCCACTAGGCGAAGCTGGTGTTGGGTTGGGGCCAAATTTCTTGGAAGTTAAACTTGATATGGAATGAGGAAAGAGTAGCGTGAGTTTTACATTTTTTCCTAGGGTTTTTGCAGCGTCTGGATAGTAGTGAGGTGTGCAGAAATTTGAAAGTATGAAATTTCGTCAGTTTTATGGTCATGTGTCGGAAGTTTTACAGTGTTCAACGTTGAAAAGTGTTTAATATTGTATAAAGTACCTTAACGTGCCTATTGTGCCTACGAGTAATGTTGCAATGTTCCTAACGGTATAACGTGCCCATTGTTGTAAAGTGCCTATTGTTATAATTTGCCTACTGCTGTAAAGTCCTTAATGTCATAATGTGCCTTCTATTGTAAAGTGCCTAATGTCATAATGTGTCTACTATTGTAAAGTGCCTAATGTCATAATGTGTCTACTATTGTAAAGTCCCTAATGTCATAATGTGCCTTCTATTGTAAAGACCCTAATGTTATAATTTGCCTACTGTTGTAAAGTCCCTAATGTCATAGTGTGTCTACTATTGTAAAGTTGTAAAGTGCCTAATTTATTAAAGTATCTATGTTGCAAAGCTAACATTAGAAAGTGCAAAGTGCAATTGTGATAATTTGTATTTGTTTATTGTGCCTACTGATAAAAATTTGCCTCAGTGAATTTTTTCTTTTCACCAGAACCTATTCTCCAGATTGTAACGAAAATTTAGCTGTAAAGAATTGAACTCGCTTGAAAGCAAAGGTGAAAGCATGCTGACCTTCTTGCCAGATACCACGTAGGGCAGGAACAGCTGCGGCGCCATGGAGCGCAGCCTGGGACTCGCCGTTGTGGTCTAAAATATATTATTCAGCAATAATCGCTACTTTTCATGTACCAACTTCGACTAGGCAAAATTAAATGGCAAAGTTTAAAAAAATGGATTACCGGAAACCCGAGCAGAAGTTTCGGCTTCACCTTGAATGAAAATCGTTCTTAAATATGTAATATGTTAACAATTACTCGTACTTTATTAGCTGTAAGCATTGGATGCAGCGAAACTTACAATGTAGTTCGCGACTTCAATCCATTGGTTCAGTTGGTAGTCGGTTTTCAAATACAAAATCTTCTCGTCCTTCGTGAACACCAGGGTGCCTTCTTCGAAAGCGTAGGCGATGTCCTCGAAAGCTTGATACGTTGCGATGACGCGCTGAAATTTGTTTTTGAATTTTTTTATTTCCCACAAGGTTTAAGCTTGAAAAAACTAATGAAGTGAGCAGTCATAGCTATAATTCAATTTGATTCACTGCGTACATTGGGGCTAGTCGGAGCGAGGTGGATTCTCGAGGGGTAGAGGCTACTGCGTACATTGGGGCTAATCGGAGTGAGGTGGATTCCCGAGGGGATAGAGGTAACTGTGTACATTGGGGCTAGTCGGAGCGAGGTGGATTCTCGAGGGGTAGAGGTTACTGTGTACATTGGGACTAGTCGAAGCGAGGTGGATTCTCGAGGGGGTAGAGGTTACTGCGTACATTGGGACTAGTCGGAGCGAGGTGAAGTCCCAAGAGGTATAAGCTGTGTGTGTACATCGGCACAATTGAGAGCAATGTGTGGTAGGCAATTTGGAAAGGGTGAGTAAGTTTAGACCAAGTTACAAAGCTAACTGTGCTGAGTCAAAGCAGTAATCGCAGTGAGTTCCATAATGAGGGGTTTTAAAAGCAGACTTGCGACATAATTGCATTACCACGCTAGTTGAAGCCAGCGCCTGTCCACTGGCACCAGCAGCTGTCCGTCCTGACGGCACCGTCCTACCGCCGCAAGATCCACAATAGCCTGGTTCACCTTTGTCGCCCTTGGGCCCGTTCGCGGTCACCTGCAGCTCCTCGCGCACGAGTTTACGAATCGCCGAGACGCCTTTGAGACCAGCAGAGGCGGCGAGGCACTGCTCGGGCTGGCAGGTCCCTGGAGGACCCCGCTGCCCGTCTGTGCCTGGCTCGCCCTGTGGAGAATGCCAGCTGCTCTATGTGACTGCATTCTGAACACTAAAAAACTCTGCACTGTCTACTGCGTTTAAGTAGCAGTAGTAGAATGGTTAGTAGTTAAATTTCTAAAGTAGATTTTGAACATACTTCAAAGTGGAGCAGAAGGTGCTGCAGTGGCAAATAGTGCATATTTCGCTGCTAAATACTGAATTGAAAATATTTCAACATCTGGAATTGCAAATAGAGTAAGTGCGTGTTTCGGCCATGGGCGTTTCACAAGCTCGAAACTTCACAAGCTTGAAACTTCACAAGCTTGAAACTTCACAAGCTCGAAACTTCATCACAAGCTCGAAACTTCACAAGCTTGAAACTTCACAAGCTCGAAACTTCACAAGCTCGAAACTTTACAAGCTCGAAACTTTATAAGCTCGAAACTTCACAAGCTCGAAACTTTACAAGCTCGAAACTTCACAAGCTCGAAACTTTACAAGCTCGAAACTTCATCACAAGTTCGAAACTTGACAAGCTCGAAACTTTACAAGCTCGAAACTTTACAAGCTCGAAACTTCACAAGCTCGAAACTTCATCACAAGCTCGAAACTTCACAAGCTCGAAACTTCACAAGCTCGAAACTTCATCACAAGCTCGAAACTTCACAAGCTCGAAACTCCACAAGCTCGAAACTTTACAAGCTCGAAACTTCACAAGCTCGAAACTTCATCACTAGCTCGAAACTTCACAAGCTCGAAACTCCACAAGCTCGAAACTTCATCACAAGCTCGAAACTTCACAAGCTCGAAACTTCACAAGCTCGAAACTCCACAAGCTCGAAACTTTACAAGCTCGAAACTTCATCACAAGTTCGAAACTTTACAAGCTCGAAAATTCACAAGCTCGAAACTTCATCACTAGCTCGAAACTTTACAAGCCAGTTTGACAAGGTTGTTTCACAAGTTTATGAAGAAAAGTTTCAAATATCTATCGGAGAGCGGCACCGCTCGAAATGCAGTTTGCAAATTTTGCAAGGATTTTACGAATTTTGCAAGGATTGTCTTCAATAGAAATTAATGAGAAACTAACTTGATAAACTTGCGAGTGCACCGTTAGGTTGAGATGTTGAGAACTCAGTGCTAATTAACTGAAAACTCCCCCAGCAGAATTCGCACGAATTGTGAGTGCATCGGCCTTCTGCTTCAGCTGCCCTATAAATTGAGCACTAGTTTTACCTTCCATCCGGGTGGTCCTCTTGGTCCAGGCGGTCCCTGCAAAAGTTATGCAACAGAGAATTGCTTGTTGTGAACGGATTGCTTCATTCAGACACCTGGCAGAGATGGGCTCACCGGATCTCCTTTGAAATCTAACTGTCGGCAGTCCGGACACACGCCCGGAGGTCCCGGTGCACCTGTGTCACCCTGCGAATTCAGGTGAGAAAATTGCAACTAAGTTACACGTTATTTTACAGTCCCAGAAGTGAAGCAGTTTACCTTTTCTCCCCTGCGCACCATGGGAGTAATGTACATCCGCGAGCTAGGAGTCGTCAGGGCCGGCTAGAAAGACGCAAAAGTTGTTTACAACAAAAAAATTACATGAAAGCTACGTGTTTTAGCTACTTGTTAATGGCCAGCATCGAAGGAAGGACAATTTCTTAGACTTTTCACTGGGGCTAAGCGCATCAATTAGGGAAAGGTGGGTTGCTGGAACGGGACTCCAGCATCGATAGAAGGATACAGTTGGAGTGGCAGTAGCACATGGCTCCCCTAGGATGCCTTATGAAACTGGCTAACACTTGGACAGGTAGATTTAAGCCTCAACTTTCTTGTCGTTCCTCCTCCCTCCACCCCTATCATCACCCAAAAGTCACCTCAGTGTTCGTCGTGAAGCTGATTGGTTTTCCGCCAGCCGACCGTCCGCCTCCAGAGTTGGGATTGCCTGGAATGCGCAGACAATATCGTCGAGAAATGGTTCGGTCTTTGACCTGCGGCATCCCTGGTATCTTCTCCCTATCGAGTATCGAGTGGCTTTGCACAGCTGGTACTGAACCAAGAAAGACAAAAATAAGATCAGCTGTACTGGAGTTGCACTAAAAGACCCTCAGACTATTGACTAGTTTGCTGGGTCACTTGATCCTTAATCTATCAGTAACGTGACCCCCGATGCTAAATAAATTAGGCTATCCGTCTAGGCTCACTAGGAAAATTGCCGAGACGTCATTGCTTACTTGGAGAATTGCTGAGAGGTCAAGGCTTACTGGGGGAATTGCTGAGATATCGAGGCTTACTGGGGGAATTGCTGAGAGGTCAAGGCTTACTGGGGGAATTGCTGAGATATCGAGGCTTACTGGGGAAATTGCTGAGATATCGAGGCTTACTGGGGAAATTGCTGAGACGTCGAGGCTTACTGGGGGAATTGCTGAGATGTCGAGGCTTACTGGGGGAATTGCTGAGATGTCGAGGCTTACTGGGGGAATTGCTGAGATATCGAGGCTTACTGGGGGAATTGCTGAGATGTCGAGGCTTACTGGGGGAATTGCTGAGATGTCGAGGCTTACTGGGGGAATTGCTGAGATGTCGAGGCTTACTGGGGGAATTGCTGAGATGTCGAGGCTTACTGGGGGGATTTTGAGATGTCGAGGCTTACTGGGGGAAATGCTGAGATATCGAGGCTGAGAGGTCAGAATCTACGAGCTACATGTAGTTATTCCTAAAATTTTATCCCATTCTTTGAACAATTTTACTCGAAAAGGTGATTTTTTAAACGGAAATAGGAATGCTTTACAGAAAATGTGCTCTCATTTTAAAGGATTCTCATAAATAATTTTTGTCTCTCGCTTATTGGGCGCCAGATTGCTAGTAAATCATCTAAACTTGCTTGAAGGCTCATTCAACATAAATCATTCTGGTGCTATGCAGGCCCAAAAATGCAGCGATTCACCAGAACCCAGCTCACGCCCGATGTAGCTACTGAGGTCGTCCACTAAATCGACGTGATTCTCTTTGCCATGCTCGCCCCTGATGGCCGGGGTGACCGCGGCCGACTGTCGCGGCGTTGTAATGTTGAGCAGCAGCTGGGTAAGCAGAAGCGAGCCGTGGTAGCTGCACACGGTCTTGCCAGCGATCAGCTGACAAATCGGCTTGGGAGTTGGCTCCATCCGACTGGTACTTCAAAGCAGCAAGAGAGTTAGTTAGTGGCTCATGAAGGGCAATCTGCTGGAACAGACGATGACGCTATAGGCAAAAAGAAATCAGAATTGCTAGATCAGAGACAGGATGAAGGGCAGAGACAGAATTAAGTAATGGTTTCGCTAGGATTGGATTGGGAAGGCCAAGGTACGAAAGGGCTCTAGCAACAATTGCGCCTCTTCCCGACACGAAACCCAGGCCTACAGCTGCCTCCATCAACCCGCCCTCCCGCGAGCAGGGATTGGTGCTGCAGAGTTTCCGCAATTTTAGTCATGCTGAAGCGTCGCATCGATGCTTCCTTTTTGCTTGGCGATTCTTTCGCAAAGCAGCATACAGCAGTCGCATATGCGCAGCGCGTACAGTGTTGTGTCAACTCGCGCCAATCCTTCTAAAAGAAGGCAGGAAAATTCCCCCGAAAAGTCTGCAACCCCCCGCCTTGGACACGCCTCTCGATTCATCTTGGCCTCGGGTGTTGCGCTGTCCAGTCTGCCGCCGACTGCGGAAAGGTTAAACACGGCCGGCTGGCCAGTCTGGGTCCGAGTGGATGACGCGGCTGCCCAAATCCGCATAGATCAAGATCGACAGTGAAATGTCGCTTTCGTACGCTTTAGAAGCTCCGGAATGCCAGACGATGCCAATCCCGATTTAACTTCACAATGTATACCAATTCACCGACACTAATAGATGCAGGATTCTTTAATAATGGGACTAAAAATGGGAACAAAAAATACGCCGCCTTCCAGTCCTAGAGTGTTTACGCAGCTAGGCCGATCCACTTTCTTGACCGAATGTGGCGGTACTAGCAAGAAGGAACTTGTGAGTCACTGCAGCTTCCAATGTCGAAAACTATTGGCTAGGTCTCCAAAGTGTCCCTAAACTGCAGATTGGGCATGGATACACATCAAGTGCGTTCAAGAACGACAGACACATAGAAAGGAACTTCAGAAACTGCAACCAGGCCTCTAGGTACCTGCATCATCTATTCAGAAACTGCAGCAGGTCTATAAGTACCTGCATCATCTATTCAGAAACTGCAGCAGGTCTATAGGTACCTGCATCATCTATTCAGAAACTGCAGCAGGTCTCTAGGTACCTGCATCTCAGAAACTGCAACAGGTCTCTAGGTACCTGCATCATCTATTCAGAAACTGCAGCAGGTCTATAGGTACCTGCATCATCTATTCAGAAACGGCAGCAGGTCTCTAGGTACCTGCATCATCTATTCAGAAACTGCAGCAGGTCTCTAGGTACCTGCATCATCTATTCAGAAACTGCAGCAGGTCTCTAGGTACCTGCATCTCAGAAACTGCAACTGGTCTCTAGGTACCTGCATCATCTATTCAGAAACTGCAGCAGGTCTATAGGTACCTGCATCATCTATTCAGAAACGGCAGCAGGTCTCTAGGTACCTGCATCATCTATTCAGAAACTGCAGCAGGTCTATAGGTACCTGCATCATCTATTCAGAAACGGCAGCAGGTCTCTAGGTACCTGCATCATCTATTCAGAAACTGCAGCAGGTCTCTAGGTACCTGCATCATCTATTCAGAAACTGCAGCAGGTCTCTAGGTACCTGCATCATCTATTCAGAAACTGCAGCAGGTCTCTAGGTACCTGCATCTCAGAAACTGCAACAGGTCTCTAGGTACCTGCATCATCTATTCAGAAACTGCAGCAGGTCTATAGGTACCTGCATCATCTATTCAGAAACGGCAGCAGGTCTCTAGGTACCTGCATCATCTATTCAGAAACTGCAGCAGGTCTCTAGGTACCTGCATCATCTATTCAGAAACTGCAGCAGGTCTATAGGTACCTGCATCATCTATTCAGAAACTGCAGCAGGTCTCTAGGTACCTGCATCATCTATTCAGAAACTGCAGCAGGTCTATAGGTACCTGCATCATCTATTCAGAAACTGCAGCAGGTCTCTAGGTACCTGCATCTCAGAAACTGCAACAGGTCTCTAGGTACCTGCATCATCTATTCAGAAACTGCAGCAGGTCTATAGGTACCTGCATCATCTAGGAGTAGGAGTAAGAGTAAATACCTGCCGAAGTTTTTCTTGTGCCTTCATCATTATTCTCATAACTACCCAGAATCTTACTTAAGAGATTTGCTACAGCTAATAAGTTCGAGACAAGAAGCCAAGTGGCACTTAGCCTACAGATATGTATGGAACCAGTTGCAGATAAAGCCAAAATGCTGTATTCCAAATGAAGGGCTCTCGTTCAAGCACGCATCTAGCTAGTTAGTTACCTAGAGTCGTAGGTACTCTACAATGGTACAGTCTTAGACGCATGGGACCTACATCACATCAAGCAAACGCGGGGTTCATATCCATACATATAAGTTTGCTTTCAGACAAACCCTAATAAAGTAGTTTATCAGCAGAAATAAAAACGGTAGGTGAATCGAGACACTTACAGACGGATTTCTGGTTACTTTGTATGTCTGGAGTGCACGTTGATATTTATGAATACTTTGCTAGCTACGCTTGGGAAAGCCAACTGGAATTGGTTCAGCTTTCCTAAATAAAAGGTAGGTAGCCAAGGTTAGCCCGATTAGTAGGTTACCCTTTTTTAGAACTCAAATAAAACTGCATAAGACTAACGAACTTTTTTGTTAACGAAAATCATTTCTCACGTAAAGTTTATTTCACATAATAAATTTGGCGCAAAAGAATAATTTTCGACAATTTGTTCAAAATATAATTATAGATTCTGCCGGTTTCCCGTTTATTCTCTCCGAACTTTTTACCAAATTAAAATGAAAATTGAAGCGCGAGTTCGGAAAAATATTAGGCCAGTAAACAACCGGAAGGCATTCGGGATAAATTTATCTGATTAAATTATATTGTAACGGATCGCTTGCATACTATTGGAAAGTGCTTCGAACTTTGATTTATTGAGATAGCGTCCCGTAAGGCAGCTTGCGCCATTAAAGAAGAGGCAAGGGGCTACCAGGGCGCGCACGGGTCCTTGCAGGTCTGGCGGTAGCTGTGATACTCTCCCGTGTCCACCCGCATCAGAGCCGTGTAAGTTGTGAGCTTGTTGAGCACAGGAATCGAGCTCAGCACATTGAAGATCTCCTTGAACCCCATGCTAGCCTGACCCTTGGCCATCATGCACTTGTTGCCGGGGGTTCGCCTGTCGTCAAGCACAAACGGCGGCTTCCAGTGATCGTAGTTGGTCTGCAGCAGGTACCAGGTGTGGTTGGCGGCCGCCGAGCGCTCCCACACGTCGATGGCGTCGTCTCGGGACCGGGTGATGATGCAGCCCTTTTTATGGAGTGTGATGGGGCAGCTCATGCAGAGGACAGTATTGGTTTTGTCAGCCTAACTGAGAATAAAGCCATCCAAAGTGAGAATCCTGCCTACGCTGACTGCGAAGGGCCTGGCTGCGTGCAGCCTTAGTCTATGGGCCATAGACAATAAAGGACAAGCAAAGTGATAAAAAGCCATCCAATGTGAGAATCCTGCCTACGCTGAATACGAAGGGCCGGGCTGCGTCCAGCCTAGTCTATGAGCCATAGACTATAAAGGACAAGCAAAGTTTTAAAAAGACATCATCCAGTGTGTTCCTGTTTCCGTTATTCCGTTCAAGCTATTGGCTAGTCATATGGCTCAGAAGGTATAAAAATAAAAGAATACGACGCATAGACCAATCGATTCTCATATTGGATGGCTTTTTATCACTTTGCTTGTCCTTTATTGTCTATGGCCCATAGACTAAGGCTGCACGCAGCCAGGCCCTTCGCAGTCAGCGTAGGCAGGATTCTCACTTTGGATTGGCTTGTGTCAGCCAAGTTGACAGTTAAGGCATAGACATAGGCGGAAAAAAGACAAGCAAGTTGATAATTCGGCCATAGACATCAGCACAAATCTGTTTTAAATTTGCAAAGGGATTCACTTGCATAAGCTGCTAAAGGTGCTTCCGTATTTCATCATCAGCTTTGTTAGTTCTCAACTTGGGCATGCAAAACGGAATGGTCCACTGGAGTTCCATGGCCAAGCGTTTGAATTAACTCGAGAAAGAAAGCCATATACATATAAAGAACGGTTTGAGCTTTTCACAGAGACAACAAGATGCTTTCATTTTCTATCGGTTAATCGATTTAAGCTCTAATGGGTCCAGAAATTTCAGTACGCGATCGACAGCGTATCGTCACCGCCTTGCACTACGTGGGCTGTTGATGAAGGGTATCAGTGCTTTTAAGAGTATCCAATTATTCTGTTCACCGCGTTCGGTCAACATTGAAACAAGCCGGCAGGTTTGGAAGCTGCCACTTAGCAGACTGATCATCTGGACCCTAACGGAAACAGGGTTTTTTATGGATGGCACAAATTTCCACCGTAGGGTACGAAGATCCCAGAGAACCATTGGAACAGAACTTCAGCAAGAATCTTGAGGGAGTGACGCATGCACAGTGGGGATTCATGTTACTCGAGCGAGAGGCTGTTGACAAGTGCGCTGGCTGGGAGTTGCGCTGCAACAGATTGTTTGAACCGTGTTTGCAGCGACATCTGTTTAAAAAGTTGACCTCTCGTAAATTTTGATGCTTTCGATTTGGGACTTAAAATATGCTTTATTGAATGCCAGTTTCTATTTTTTCTGTAAATAAAACTCAAACTGTTCCTCTTCTATTCTGTCTCATCGTTCCATATTGCGTGACAAACTGAGTTATCATGGCTTACTTTCTCGAGTTAATTCAAACGCTTGGGCATAGAACTCTAATGGGCCATTCCGTGTTGCATGCCCACTGTTCCACATGGCGCGACAAAAGTTATACCAACCAAATTGCCCATGGAGCTTTGCTGTCAAATGTAATAGCTTGCGAGATACATCGTTGCCATTGCCAACCTGTACGGTACGTTTATCATTCTTTCATAAACTTTCTTATTCAAAAAGACGAATTTAAATAAACGGATTCAGCAGCCTCGAACCCATATCACGATACAGGATAGATTGTGGCAACCAGTTGAACAATTACTTTCCGAACCTGCATAGTGCTGTTGCCACCCAAGATGAAGTAGGCCGGTGCCAGCATCTTGGTGCCCGTCAGCATCTGCTTGGCCTGGGCGTAGCTGTCGGCCGTCTCCATGACGCTGCGAGTCAGGAAGCCCATCCAGACGGCGTCCCGCTTGCCCAGAATCCATTCGATAACGCCGATGTAGCCGCCGTCAGCGTTGAATCTCTCGTTCATGGTGAGGCTGAACCTGCCCGGCTTCAGGGCGGTCAGAATGCCAACATAGCCGGCAAAGTTGGTCGACATGAACACCGTCTGGCCGGACTTCTTGAACCGGATGTTCACAATGGCCGGACGGAGGTACTCGGTGATGAGCCAGGTGCTGTTGGCGAGGTCCCAGCCGAGGAACAGGCCGAAGTCCAGATTGCGAGCGTGGTAAAGGACTCCCTAATGGTCCGAGTGTTTCAAAATGCACTGAGTGATCATTAAAATGTCTGTGAGCACCCAGAATTATATCCTATTCTTAGCATTGGATCTTAGAATGCAAATCATAGTGATTCGCAATAAAATTCGAGATTGGCATTATTTATTCCAAGTTTTCATGTGAATTGACCTTAATTCGGCAGTAAAAGATCCTTTTGTGTGAAGCGAACACCAATGAAGTGCATTGTAGAAATTATATATATACTTGCGTTCAGTGAGAATGAAGCTCAACCTTGTCTCGCCTCGCCTCAGCTCCCCTTTGCCTCCTCGCCTCAGCTTCCTAGCTTGCCTCCTCACCTGCCCCCCTAGCTGGAGGGAAACCCATTTAAAACATTTGATAAAAGTATCTTTTGAAGCACACATATATTATATGCATATCAACGCTAGTTAACTACAAGTCCCATCAGAGGTGCTAGCTTGGGAACTTGAAAATTTTGGCACCGATCATGAAAAACTCTAAAACCCCTTCCCAGAAACTGAAAGCAGAAAGCAGAAATGTGCTCACTTTCTGATCCTCAGCCACGATAGAAGTGCACACGGTGAAGATCTCGTAGAAGATGTTGTAGAGAGTGACCTCGCCCAGCGGAATGCCGGTCATATTGGCGATGCCGACAATCTCGTCGCGGAAAGGCTGCGGCAGAGTGTGCGCCAGCGGCGTCAGGTCTTTGTCCACCAGATTGATGAGCAGTTCGGAGCCGGTCATGTTGCGCACGAAGATCCTGAACTGGGCGATGAGGGCGCGCAGCTGGGGCCCGCGGTGGGCCACCACGTTGCGCCAGCGGGTGAGGGGAGCCTCGTCAAGGTCGACATCAACCCAATCGATCTCGGAATCGGCAGGCGGCGGGTAGGCGTCCGACCGGCACTGAGTCGGAATCTGAGCCTGGCTGTTCGCTGCCAGACAAGCCAGCAGCAGCAGCAGCAGCAGTGGCGTGAGGCGGCTTTGACAAGTCATGGCTGCGAAACTCTGAGATAGAAACAGTACGCCAAACCTAAGTTTGCACCCGGGCTCTCTGGTGGGTTGGGTCAGTTTTATGCCACAACTATAACAGACAAGTTCGCTATACTGGCTGCGGCCACTTACTTGATAAAGCTAGAGATAAAACCAACTGCACCAGGCACGCACACGGTAAGAGAGAAAGTCACTTTGAAATATGACGCAAATTGCAGTTGATAAGGCATTATTATGGACCCTATATATGAACTATTCTAACATAAATAAACTTATGATTGGCAAGGCCCATAGGCTGCTTTCATCTCTGCCAGGTGATGCTATCACTCTCGATAATGAGCGCGTACGCCCAACTAAAACAGATGATAATCCGTCCATGAAGCACGAACTTTCACATCTGACCGTCGTACACAAAGTATGGACTGATTATTTAGACCAATTGATGTACAAAGTGTACATCTAGGTTTTCAAAGTAAGCTGCATGAAAGCACATGACACGCCTGTCAGCCACCGCGTCTGTTTTAGAGGTCACAAAACTGTGTTCCGGAGCATATGCACTATTGGAAATGAGCAATTGCTCTCTTCTTGCTCAAATTTCACCGACGTTGTTCTTATTAAACAGGTTTTTGAGAGCATTGTAAGACAAGCAAAGTCAATGAGAAATCTGGTGCGAATTCGAACATTTTAGCACTTGTAAGCACATAATGAACATAAAAATACCCCGTTCATTTGATAAAAATTAGAGTAGAGTTTAGTATAGGTTTACTTGGTACACGTAAACTTGTTTTAGCGTCTTAATTAGTAGTAGTAGCTCGTTTAAAGTGCCATCAAATTGCACTACTGATGTACTTCTGTCCGGAAAGTCATGAGAATGTGTCAATTAAGCAAGAAAGCAGCAAGCTGTTGACGTGGCACACATAAATTTTCAATAATAGACTCATATATGTCAATGGTGAAAATTCTTGTTATTCTAGTAGCAAAATTGGGGGGCAGGGGCGAGCTCAGTATAAAGTGCTCAATAACAAATGCAACGCGGTGATCAAGCTTGAAAATTTTGACAGCGAGTTCTTCAAAATGGAAGACTTCCAGGGTTATGCCTATGCTAGATACCGTCTTGGAATCTCCGCTATCAGCTGCCATGACGAGCTGCTCAAAGTTTATGGAGATGCTGCACCAGGTCAGTCAACGGTTTACAGATGGTATTCGAAGTTCCGTGACGAAGCATTTCCCCCGGTCTCAGCTCCTCGGACTGGCCGGCCACGGTCAACAAGGACAGCGGAACTGATCGAAACCTGCCGAGCTCTTATTGAAGAGGATCCAAAAGTTAGTGTCCGAGACCTCGCTGACTTTTTGGAAGTTGGAAAAACAACAGTGCGCGAAATTGTGACTGAGGATTTGCACCTTCGAAACGTTTCTGCTGTCTGGGTTCCGCATGCTCTATCCGAGGAGAACAAGACTGCTCGCATCAATTGTGCCAAGCAAATTCGCGGGCTTTTTTACGAGGGCATGAAAAACTTTTGCGACAAGTACGTGGTGGAAGATGAGACGTGGGAGTACCTGAACAACACTGGCACAAAGCAAAACAACAGGTGCTGGCTTGGCCAAGGGGATCATCGGCCCTAGGTTGTCAGGCACTCAGTCGGCAATGCAAAGACAATGCTTCTGGTTGCTTTTACTCCAAACAAGCGCTTCTCCATTGAATCCACAGCCCCAAAGCAAACTGCTGATGCAAATGGCATAGTTGAGTTCATTCGGCACACCGGAGATCTATGGCGTACTCTCAGGTCAAGGCCAATTCATCTGTCGGATGTTCTTTGGCAGTGGGACAATGCGCGACCTCACGTAGCCCGTTCTGTGCAGCAGTACATGGAGTCCCGTGGAGTTCAGCTGGTGTTTCAGAGTCCTTACGGCCCAGACTTCAATTTGTGCGACCATTTTTTGTTCATTTAGATGAAGACTGATTTCTCCAGGCGAGTGTTCAGCGACCACAATGAAGTTCGAGAAGCTGCATTGCAATGGGCAAGAGGCCTTGACGAAGATTGCTTGAAAAGAGAGGTTCAGCGACTCGTTGACCATTGCCAAGCTGTAATCAACGCAAGGGGAGATTACATTACCAACTAGTGCTGTTATCGTGTTTTCTGATAGTTCTGACTGGTTTTTTTAAATACAATCTCACGACTTTCCGGACAGCCGATGTACAAAGTGACGAAAAAATGCGCAACAGGCCGTTTAATTGTCTGCCTTGATGTCTAAGCGTATCAGGGCCATTGGTTAACTGTGAATCATGCGAATTTATGTATGCAATTAACACAGCACTTGTGCAAAACTGTGATGAAATGTTGATTATACTTTTAAAACTTCATTTAAGTCCCAAAAAGTGTGCTAGTCATTACAATATACTAAGTATGCCAACTATACTTAATACGGTCTACTTATTACTGTTACCTGTACCTGCAAAGTATGAGAACTGGGAACTAAGCTTTTTGGGTGGAAGCGGGTTCGTTTCCCGACCCGGTAGCCAGACAAGTCCCTAAATGGCGCCAGATTAATAAGCTAGACCAAGACCACTAGACTATGGATACTGGCCTCTAAAGCCTCTAAAACGGTTCAAATGAAAAAGGCAAAAATCAAACGCTTCAGATAGGGTGTATTGCACATCCGTCAGTAAAGCAGCTACTCATATGAGCTCTACTCAACTGCCGACTGGCGCATCGTCACTGTAAAAAAGGCAAACCAAATTTAATTGCCTCCTATATGCTCACTAATTAATAAATTTCAGTAATCAAACAGAAACATGACAGATACTCGATGCTTGAGTAGAATTAGGTAAATCAAAGGCGTGTACTATTTTAGCCAGGTTATTAGCGAGCATTAGCACTTCAAAGACGGCAGGTAGGTGGGCGGGGAAAATAAAACAAAAAAACGACTAGAAATTGAAAGTGATAAATAGCAACACTAAAAAGGACTGAAAAAAATACTGCTGAATAGTCGAATAGAAAAGGACTGTAAAAAATTGATGCAAATAGATGCCTTACTGTGAGAGGTGAGGAGAATAAAATAAATTTAGCACAGCAAGTACTAACTATACTACTACTGTCCACTGTCACTTCAAAAAGTAAGTAGAAAGCCATGCAGCAGGGTGTATCTAATTATCATCAAGCAAAAAATTTCGAGTGTGCACTCGTATCTGGGACAATGGGAGTACTCGGAAAGCTTTTGAGAAGGCATGCAATGCGTAGTAGCGCAATGTACTCGATATGCTTCACTCTATCTTGGTTTTTAGTGTTGGAAAATATTTGACAAGCAAGAAATAAAGTATCGCTTTCAATACAAGAAATCAACTGTAAAGAAGAGTCCAAATAAAGGTAAGCCCCTTATCCGTAGGTGCACAACTGCATGCCAACCAGTTAATTCTATCCTTTCATTCTGCAATAGATTTGTCAATAAATCAACCAACAGGTTTCACTTGTCGCCGGAGGCTCCGGCGGCCTTCAGCCGATCGCGGATGCAGTCCTCGGCCACTTCACTGATATCGTTGGCCTGAATCTCCACCACGCCGCGCAGCTTGTGCTTGATGGCGTCCTGAAAATTATAATCATGCGATTGTTAAGCTTCGTTTGAAAAAATTTACCATAGCAACCCACATTGACTTACCACTTGGATTGTTCTACGATACTTTGCTTCAATCTAAATAGCGTAATATTTCCTAATATACTTGCTACCGGGCCTAATGACCATAGATACAAGGACCAATTGCGATAGCAACCATGACCAATCAGCATAGCAACCATGACCAATTACCATAGCAACCATGACCAATTACCATAGCAACCATGACCGATCACCATAGCAACCATTACCAATCACGATAACAGCAACGACCAATTACCATAGCAATCATGACCAATCACCATAGCAACCATGACGAACCACCATAGCAACCATCACTAATCTCCATAGCAACCACGACCAATCACCATAGCAACCGACCGGAACAATTTATTAAGAACAAAACTGATATTTGCTAACCATAAGTGTTTTAAAGTATAAATCAAGAAGCTTAAGAGCTTAGCACTACAAACCTTGGATGAGGCGTAGATCATTTTGCAGCGAATTTTGCACACATCCGGTGCCCAGTGAATAAACAGCAGCTTCTCCCGCTTGCCGCCATCCTCCAGCGTGTAGGCGTAATCGTAAATAATGTAGCGACAATCGTTTCTAGGCAAGGAATCAACGAAATCTTCGTAGCTGCTCTCCTCAACAATGCGCTCCGTGGTGATGGTGGAATCGTTGACTATGTGAAACACAATGTAGCGATACCTGTGCCCGATCTTGATGGCTTTGAAGTGCTCTTCAACCTGAGGATCAACTGATACACCGGATGCCATGCCTACTTTTTATCGATGCTTTCGTTAGTCAGGAAATTTCAGTTCAGTGGATTCTTTGAAGTTTTTAATTGTCCCCTGACAACGGGCTCAACGTTGGCTGAAAATTTTAGTATTTAATAATCTGTAATAAGTCATTTATATAGATATCCTATGATTGATTATTTGAAGATTTCCTACAATTTCTTTCTTTCTCTAATCTGTAACTTTGTGTTCTTAAATCAAGAACATTAGTATCCTAATTCTTTTAAGGTTAAATTGAAGCATTTATTAATAGAGACAGGGTCTGTGTGCATTTAAGCGACATGGTCACACAACCGGCGAGAGGCATTACTGCCCATTCCGCTGACTCCCCTGAGCAGGCACACAAGCGCGCGGATACGTACGCAGTCATACGCACAGGCACACACAGGAGTGCACAGCGGCCCTAACTTTATTCGTTAGGCATGTACACTTCACTGTGCCATAGGGGTTGACCCTCAAGGGCGTTGATTGCACGAGCAGAGCCAAGCCGAGATTCCAATTTAGCCCCAAATTAATGTGACTGCACTGGGAATCGAGCCTGGGCCGCTGGCACACCAGAGCGCCGCGCTGGACCACTGGGCTACGGCCGCCCTAAGTTGAAAGAATGAAAAATATTTTTTTATTTAACAACAAAATTGACATTTGAAATTCAGATGCGTAAAGTCCTATTTACGACATTCATCAAGCTAATTACCTAATTGTTACGATGAGTTTAACTAAGAATAAGATACTAATTTAAGAAAAAAGGAACAAGTCAAATCCAGCCAATGTGATCAAACTGGAAAAAAACACAAATCGCTTCGACTCTTTCAAGAGCCCACCGACACGAAGGAAATGCGTCATCCACAGTATTAAACGGTAGGTAGGAAATGAATGAATGCGTCAGCGTCTTTTTGTGCAGCATAGTATAAAATTTATTTTGCCTAATAAAAACCGCACTTCGCCAATATCCCAATCCCAATTCTTTCACAATGGCCGACCAAGGGATCACCTTTATTTCTTCAGGGAGGGGGAATGGCTGACCAATTAAAGGAGCCATCCATGGCTTCAGTGAGGGGGAATGGCTGACCAATTAAAGGACCCATCCATGGCTTCAGTGAGGGGGAATGGCTGACCAATTAAAGGACCCATCCATGGCTTCAGTGAGGGGGAATGGCTGACCAATTAAAGGACCCATCCATGGCTTCAGTGAGGGGGAATGGCTGACCAATTAAAGGAGCCATCCATGGCTTCAGTGAGGGGGAATGGCTGACCAATTAAAGAACCCATCCATGGCTTCAGTGAGGGGGAATGGCTGACCAATTAAAGGACCCATCCATGGCTTCAGTGAGTCGGGAATGACCAAAGGACCCATCTATGGCTTCAGTGAGGGGGAATGGCTGACTAATTAAAGGACCCATCCATGGCTTCAGTGAGTGGGGAATGACCAAAGGAGCCATCCATGGCTTCAGTGAGGGGAAATGGCTGACCAATTAAAGAACCCATCCATGGCTTCAGTGAGTGGGGAATGACCAAAGGACCCATCCATGGCTTCAGTGAGGGGCAAGGAGCCATCCATGGAGCACCTAATTAAACATGCTGATGAGGCCAATGAATGAAACAATTGACTAATAGAAAAGCAGAGTACAGAACGCGTCACGGCAGACAGAGCAATGCAATAACAACAGACAGTCAGGCCTGCTTCTCTCCGCCGCCTCCGCCGCCAGTCTTAGCAAAGCCGGCATAGTTTCCTGTAGTGAGCAGCCGGTTGAGCCGGTCCACCTCGTCCAGGGTGTTTGCCCGCCGGATCGCCTCGCGCACAGCCAGCAGGTCAGCGGAAGTCGGGCCGCCGGCTGCCGAGACAGGCGCCGACGCAGCGGCAGCAGCCGCCGGCACTGGCGCTCCGGGCGTGAAAGTCTTGGCAGGCTTGGACTTCAAGCTCGCCGCCGATTTATCGGCGACATCCCCGACGCCACCGGAGGTAAACAGCGCGGCCGCTTGTCGACGTTCGGCGTCGGTGATGCGTCGAAAGTCGAGGAAGCGCAGACTGGGCAGCTTGTGCACCACGTGTAGGCGGTAGTTGCGCCGGCTGCAGACGGGGTTCTTCAGCAGGGACAGGAAGCGCAGCCGCTTCAGGGCGGTCAGGGGCTCCAAGTCCGCCAGCTCCTGCAGGCAGTTGTTGGTCAGCAGGAGGGTCGACAGGCGCGGCAGGCTGCTTGAAAGGCCGTCGCCAATGCGCATCACCTTGTTATTGTTCAGCATCAGGTTTGCCAGCCGGGGCAGGTGGGGGAAGCCGTCCAGCTTGCGGATCTGCCGATTCGTGGGAAGAATGCGTTTGTTAGGGCAGTAAGAATGGCAGTTTGTTAGGTGAAGAATGGTAGTTTGTTAGGTGAAGAATGGTAGTTTGTTAGGTGAAGAATGGTAGTTTGTTAGGTGAAGAATGGTAGTTTGTTAGGTGAAGAATGGTAGTTTGTTAGGTGAAGAATGGTAGTTTGTTAGGTGAAGAATGGTAGTTTGTTAGAGGAAGAATGGCAGATTGTTAGGGAAAGAATGACAGTTTGTTAGGGAAAGAATGGTAGTTTGTTAGAGGAAGAATGGCAGTTTGTTGAAGGAAGAATGGCAGTTTGTTTGAGGAAGAATGGCAGATTGTTAGGGAAAGAATGACAGTTTGTTAGGGAAAGAATAGCAGTTTGTTTGAGGAAGAATGGCAGTTTGTTAGGGAAAGAATAGCAGTTTGTTTGAGGAAGAATGGCAGTTTGTTAGGGAAAGAATAGCAGTTTGTTTGAGGAAGAATGGCAGTTTGTTAGAGGAAGAATCTGTCTCTCCGTTCCGGCAGTTTGTTAAGAGGAAGAGAAAGTGAGATTGGAGAGTACATGCATATCAGCTAGGCCAAACAACGAACAGAGAGTGATGCATCAAGCTGAGAGTACATCAATGATAGTGTTGCAATGGAAGCATTATATATACCTCATTATCTGTGAGGTCGATGGTATCAAACTGGTCCAGAGTAGCGCTGAGATTCTCTAACAAAGCCACCTTGTATCCTCGCAGATCTAGTTCGCGGTCACCCAGCGGATTAGTGGTCTGCACCGAGTTCTGTATAAGCTCGGGCGTCAGCTTCATGCTTGTTGGCAATGCAATCAGTGGACAAATCAATGAGCTGCAATCGGGAAATAATAGATTTAATAATTTAGCACAAGCATCCACTAGTTGTTAGTTTGTCTAAATTCCTCCTTGTCTGGCTACTTCCCCAGTTCCCTCCGCTGCCTCTCCGCTCCCTCAGTCCTTGAATTTGCCTCTCCGCTCCCTCAGTGTCCTTGAATCTGCCTCTCCGCTCCCTCAGTGTCCTTGAATCTACCTCTCCGCTCCCTCAGTGTCCTTGAATCTGCCTCTCCGCTCCCTCAGTGTCCTTGAATCTGCCTCTCCGCTCCCTCAGTGTCCTTGAATCTGCCTCTCCGCTCCCTCAGTCCTTGAATCTGCCTCTCCGCTCCCTCGGTGTCCTTGAATCTGCCTCTCCGCTTCCTCGGTGTCCTTGAATCTGCCTCTCCGCTCCCTCAGTCCTTGAACCTGTCTCTCCGCTCTCTCAGTCCTTGAATCTGCCTCTCCGCTCCCTCAGTCCTTGAATTTGCCTCTCCGCTCCCTCAGTGTCCTTGAATCTGCCTCTCCGCTCCCTCAGTGTCCTTGAATCTGCCCCTCCGCTCCCTCAGTCCTTGAATCTGCCTCTCCGCTCCCTCAGTCTTTGAATCTGCCTCTCCGCTCTCTCAGTCCTTGAATCTGCCTCTCCGCTCCCTAAGTCCTTGAATCTGCCTCTCCGCTCCCTAAGTCTTTGAATCAGCTAGCAAGTATTAAAAAATCAGGATCAACAAAATAGTTTATTATAGTGACAAGCAAAGCTTCAATCGAGCTTACAAAATATTATATTTTTTAAAAGCGATCAAAGACAACTGACTATTGCGGAAGATAGAAAATATTGTAAAAGTGCATTAAAAAACTCTGAATGCAGGAAGTTAGTGAAAATGGAATTTAAAAAACAAAATTGAAAGCCACGCACCAAAGCAGTTAAAATCTGCTTTATAAAACAAGCACAAATTGAGTCAGTTTAATGCCAATCTACCAAATCGGACACGGGTCCTTGCAGGTCTGGCGGTAGCTGTGATACTCTCCCGTGTCCACCCGCATCAGAGCCGTGTAAGTTGTGAGCTTGTTGAGCACAGGAATCGAGCTCAGCACATTGAAGATCTCCTTGAACCCCATGCTAGCCTGACCCTTGGCCATCATGCACTTGTTGCCGGGGGTTCGCCTGTCGTCAAGCACAAACGGTGGCTTCCAGTGATCGTAGTTGGTCTGCAGCAGGTACCAGGTGTGGTTGGCGGCCGCCGAGCGCTCCCACACGTCGATGGCGGCGTTTCGGGACCGGGTGATGATGCAGCCCTGCGCCAGTGCAGCCGGGAGGAGATTAGAATCATTTGATTTGTAGTAGATTTGGCTTGTCGGACAGTGTAATTTCGAGACTTTTAACTTTTGAATATCAAATATTTATAAATATATAAAGTTTAGACTACAGAATTCTTAGACTCGATCTAATCCGCAGGGTTGTGTGAGCAATTATAAAGTTCTATCTAACCTATGTAAAGCCGCAGCGACACTAGGGCGGTGACCATGGCCCTCCCGGGTCATGGCTGTTTTGCAAGTCATCGTCACCTCCACGGAAAAATCAGCAGTGAGGAATGTCCATTCTGCCTCTTAGGTGTTGAGAATGCGGAGCACTTCACCTGCAAATGCCCCGTCTTTACCCAGGACAGGCTCATCTACCTCGGCACAAACTCGGACCTCTTCGACGTTTTCAGGCCCGAGAATCTCTGCCAGCTCGTCCGCTACTTAAAAGCTACCGGGCGAGTGACCATCCACCTCCTGGACTCCCCGGAGGGGGACCGCGCTGCGGACACGGCAACACCAGCTGCCTGTGCTTGCCGGGGTGTATCCGGGGCTTTCCCTGTTGTATCCGGATGCTCGGACCCCCCCCTCTGCAGCTGAGTCAACCTAGCAGTGCATAGAGCCCCTTGGAAGCCTAGCTAGCCTTATCTGACAATACAGTCACTAATAAAATCGGATACTCTTTCGATTATTCTAATTTTAGTAACTCACGAACCTGCATAGTGCTGTTGCCACCCAAGATGAAGTAGGCCGGTGCCAGCATCTTGGTGCCCGTCAGCATCTGCTTGGCCTGGGCGTAGCTGTCGGCCGTCTCCATGACTCTGCGAGTTAGGAAGCCCATCCAGACGGCGTCCCTCTTGCCCAGAATCCATTCGATGATGCCGAGAGTCGAGCTGCCATCGAGACTATTTCTAGAATTCACGGTGAGGCTGAACCTGCCCGGCTTCAGGGCGGTCAGAATGCCAACATAGCCGGCAAAGTGGGTGGACATGAACACCGTCTGGCCGGACTTCTTGAACCGGATGTTCACAATGGTTGGCCGAAGGTACTCGGTGACGAGCCAAGTCTTTTTGGCTTTGTCCCAGCCAAAGAAGAGACCGAAATCCAGATTGCGAGCGTGGTAAAGGACTCCCTGACAAGATGGAAACGATGATCAATAACGAGTACATGGTATAAGAATGAGAATTAATAATAAAAATACGCACAAAAAAGCTCCCGATCAGTTGTGGGAGGGAGGGGTAGCCGTTTTTTCGGGCCGCACTTTTTTGCTTCCTTGGCCTTTGTCGTCTCCAACAACAGTTGCTCTGCTTCAGCTTCTCCCTAATCTGCTCGGGCGTCTACTGAACCAACTTCTCCAAGTCGGTGTATTTCTTGCTGGCTCTACTTTCATTTTGGATATCTGACGTGACTCTTCTCCAGCTTCTCCCTTTTCTTACGTTATTATCATCTTTCCTCCTCCAGCTGCCAGCGGCATACAGCATAGGCACTGGCGCACAAATTCTTTGAGTCTGGTGAGACCTACAGACTGGCAGCAGCCCAACCTTTAGCCACCAGACACGATTGTGATACAACAAGTGCCCTGATGGTCAGCAATCCAAGGCTGCAAGGCTGTCCTTCTCACGACTTCGTCAATAGAGAATAAGAATTAGTGAGGAAAAATCAGGCCCATTAGCTACACATAAATTCGGGCCACCCTTAAAAAAATCGGGCATTCGGGCCATTTCCGTCAATTGCGTCACCCCAGAGTTGTTGCAGATAACACAGGTAAATACGAAAGAAGTGACTCTAGACGAGTCCAAAACGACGAGATGTCACGGCACGGCGCAAGTTACCAAAAAGGATGGCCTAAGAGCCAATTTGAGATGCTTTATTGTCTGCGACTCTGAAACTACTCTCGGACGCTTCTATAGTGACTCTGGGGCCGTAGAGTATCGTTTTCAATGGGTCTTAGAATTGAGAAGTCTCAGCAAGTCGATGCGGCGCACGCTGGCCTGCTGCGCGCCGCCTTCAACATCGGCGTCGAGCGAGTCACCAACGCGGCACTCTATCGCCGCGCTGGCCTGCCACGTCCAAGCGATCTACTGCGCCGTCGGCGACTCCAGCTCGCAGGCCATCTCATCTGCGCCGAGTCGTACTGCCCACAGCCGGTGCAGGTGCTGCTGTTCACACTGCAGGCACCCTACCGGCGAGGTCAAGCGCGAACTCGGCGTTACGTCGACTGTCTGCTGGCTGACGCCGGCGCCCCGGACACTGCCGGTGGCGCGGCCTTTGTTCGCGCCCAAGCCATGAAGCGCGCCCTGCGACGCTGACTTTTGCCATCCTGACAGCGTATTTTGTTGTTTTTGTTGTGTTGTCAGACTTGAGCAGAAAGTCTCACTAAGAAGATAGTAAATATTATATCTACCTTGGAATCCTCAGCCAACACAGACGTGCACAGGTTAGTGGCTTCGTAGAAGATATTGTAAAGCAAAATCTCGCCCAATGGAATGCCAGTCACTGTGCTAATGCCAACCATTTCGTCCTGGTAGGGCTGCGGCACAGTGGGCGCAATAAGAGTCAGAGACCGCGCAACAAGGTTAAAGTACACACTCGAGCCGGTCAGTTGCCGAATGAAATTTTTAAACTGCAACAGTAGGTCGCGTATCTGGGATTGACGGCGCGCTACCACATGGCGCCAGCGAATAATTGGAGCTTCGTCTAAGCTGACATCAAACCACTCCACCTCTGAGCTGCTTGGGGGTGGGTAGGTATCGGAACGGCACTCTTGCGTGAACTGGGCTGGCACAAATGCCGAACAGAACAGAGCACAAAGCAGCATTAACCAAGATTCACTGCGCATCTGGAAGCATGAGCCAGCAAAATGCTATTAATCTTGCTCTACTCAATTGAAGTTTAAATAAAATGTTCTAGATAATGATTGCTAGTTTGTAAAGAAGCCAATAGCTTGTGTCTATGCAGTATTGAAATTTATATTTCTATAAACTTGATTTTGCTTTTACTAACCTAAAGGAGAATAATCCTTTACAAGGCTTACCTATGCAATAAGGTCGATAATGCAGAAAATTCAAGATTAATCAAGCATACAAAGCATTGGCTAGTGTATACTAGCATACAAAATTTATCTCAAAGCTACATTCTGGCATATACTAGTATACACAGGCATATACTAAGCTTTCATAGACTTTTTGATGTTGGTATTTATTAAAAAAGCAGAAAAGTATCCTTACCCCCTTCCTCCAAGATAGCAAACATATACCCAAATACAAAAGTAAGTACCCCCCCCCAAATACAATAGCAAAATCCCCAAAATACAATGGCAAGCATCCCCCAGATAGTATACTCCAAGATGGCATGCATACATGCAAAACTTTAGGAATCACCTGGCCGTTTCTATTGGCAACACATACATGTAAGTCGCTATTGGCTGAGAGCAGTCACGTGATTACTATTCTGTCCAATAGCAACTTACATGTGTATGTTGCCAATTGAAACGGCCAAATGAATCCCAAGGTTGTGCCCAAGCATGATGGCATGTACCCCCTCCTAAGAGCCAGCCTTTCGCTTTCCCAATATCAGGCATCCCCTGATCATCTAGTGCAATAATTGATGCACCATCAAATTCAATAATCTTTTTACTCATCTAGTAAAATAATCCTTTACACATCAAATGCAATAATAATTGTCTTATCAAGTGCAATAATCCTTGGCTTATCAAGTGCAATAATCATTGGCTTATAAAGTACAATAAACATTGGTTTATCAAGTGCAGTTGTTAAATTTGATTAGCAGATTATCACATTACTTGTTGTCGATAGTATTCCAAAAGATTGCCTTCCCTTCTCTCCTAAATAACAATAAAAAAATCTTTGGCCTATCATATTTCATTGATACAGGCCTAGACAAAGCATAGGCCTAATTTAAAAGTTCTAGGCCTACCAATTTATACAAAGATGAAGAGACTTTTTTGTCTTAAGTTGTATGTATTATAGGGGCCTACATTTTATGATTTTAAATTATTTAGTTTAATAATAATTAAACAATTATACATATAATGTATAAAATTAAATTTAACAGTTTATAATATTTCAAAATTCAATTAATATAGGCCTATCAATTTTTTTCAAAACAAAAAAATTCAATATAGGCCTATCAATTTTTTTCAAAACAAAAAATTCAATATAGGCCTAGTAGCACTTTATCGACCTTGTTGAACTTTAGTAAAATCCTTAAATCAATCTTTATTGATTCTTTACAATCTTTACTTCCAATTATCCACAAAACTAGGCCTAAAATGGGAGTTTGGAGTCATTTGTATTCTCTATACAAGGCTGGTGCATGCGTGCGCAAATGTTTTCAATACAACAAAATAAAGCTACATGCAGCGCTGCATTCATTACTGGTCTGTAAGGCCGTGTTTTCCGAGGATAGAATGGCCTCACGAGTGGGACACAGCTACTTTATATATATTTTAGATAAAATTGGCATTCAAATTTTTACCTTATTTAATAATCTAACGTATCTAATTGAACCAAATTAATACTTAAAGTTATATTAAAACTTGTTTTACGTGTATCTCAATAATGAAATTTTGAAATCATTTTGTTGTAAAGCGAGCGTACAACAGATGACAGTAGGCTTACAGTACAACAGTCAGTACTAAATTATCAAATGCTAGCTGTTCTTTGCTTAACGCACGCTTCTCTGCGTGCGTGCGTGCTCTGGTATTGTTCTTTGCCCGCCTTAAAGACAATCCCTTAGCTACTGCGATTCTGCGAAAACTAAGCTATGACATGCTAAAATAAGTTATTTCTCGTCATAGATAGGCCTATTAATCAAATATACGGCTTCGAGCAGTTGGCAAATTAGATTCAGATATGCTAGGCCAGGAAATCTATCCCACACAACAAAGCAGATTACTGAAAAACAGATTAGGAAATAAAGGAAATCTATCATTATGGTTATTTTGGAAGCATAACAGAACTATTCGGAGTCTTCCAGATTTAAAAAATTATTGCTTTTAGCTGGTTTTCTTTGATCCTATAAACAGTGTCGACTGTTCTTCATGATCCGGATCCGGATTATCTTAAACCTGTTTCAAATGTTACACGTTCGGTGTGTTTTGTTTGTATACACTGTAAATGTCTAGTCAACAAATCCGGATCATTATCATAATGAAGATCAAGAATCCCGGATGAAAATAAAAATAGGTCGAGAATTCAATCCGGATGGGGTAATAAAGTACCGTTAAAGAAAAAGCTTGTCTCATAAATAAAATGAAAAATTTTAACCCAAGGTTTAAATTTTTTGATAAAGTGTATTAATGTTCCCAACGAATTATTTAACCGTCACGAATAAATCGGTCGTGGTCAGTTTATTCGCGCAGTGATAAATCGGCCGTCAGGACGGGGTGACGGTCAGTTTATTAGGACAGTGATAAATCGACCGTCAGAACGGGGTGACGGCCAGTTTATTCGTACAGTGATAAATCGACCGTCAGGACAGGGTGACGGCCAGTTTATTCGAGCAGTGATAAATCGGCCGTTAGAACCGATTGTGGTGTAAAGGACAACTGGACGCGGTTCCCTAAACCACAATCCAAGAAGGGACAAGTGAGTGATAATGATCTCCTTAAGGGGTTACCGTACGATCAGTTTTATGTAAATATATATAAATATATATGCGTGACGAACAGTACTGGAATTTAATTATTAAATTGTATGATGTTCGATTAATAAATATAATGTTAAAACCTCAAAAAACTATTTCCACAAACATCACCAAAAACCGAAATTACTCACCAAAACTAAATCTCTAATTTCACTTTCATTTTATACGTATTAATTAAAAATTAAACAAATATACAAAAGACGACGATGTTTATTAAAAGCCTTATACGTTCTGAAGGTCTTTGTTAATTTGTTTGAATTTCCGTTTATTATTTAACATGACTTAGATGTAACTAAATATAAGTGATATGGATGAAACATAACGGGTTTCAAATTTATAGAATTTATTTATATATATTACCGCACCGGTAATCCCCGGTCCTAACGACCGATTTATCACTGCTCGAATAAACTGGTCGTCACCCCGTCCTAACGACCGATTTATTTATCACTGTTCGAATAAAATGACCGTCACCCCGTCCTGACGGTCGATTTATCATCGTTTGAATAAACCGGTCACGGTCGATTTATTCGTGACGGATTAGTCAAACACCTTTTAGATTGAAAGAAAACATGTTTATTTTATTATAAAATAAACCGTAAAGAAAAATATATCTTTAACTGTAGAAAATACAGTTAAAAGTCGGAGATTGATTTTACGATTTTACGTTACCAGTTTTTTCACTATACTGAGATCTGGAACGGAACGTTAACTGTTACAAGTTACACTGTCTGTTCAACGTTAGGAACAAGTTAAAACTGAACCGGTTAGACGGAAACTCACGAACGTCTATGAAGTTTTTCGTAATCTACTATTTCGGAGTGGGGTCAGGGTCTGTTACCACATGTTCACCAAACCGTTTAAAACAAGATCGACGGACCTCGATCTACTATTATTTGTGTTTCTGATAGATTTAAACCGATAATGTTTATATTGTCACCGAACACAGGTTTCTAGTTACTTCTAATTATTTACTATCAAGTACTTTAGTTCTTTGTACAACCCTAAAGTCTAAGTTCGTGGTAAAGATAGGACGTACTAGTAGATCCGTACTCCTTTCACAGATGTACGATCTACGGGATAGTGAACTTGGGTTGGATCTACGTTCGAACACAACTCAAACGTTTGAAGTACGAGTTATTTAACTACGTCCTCGAAGTTTTAACCATCTGTTATAGGATTATCCCCTACTTTGAATCCAAATGAAAATACTGGATCTATGTTTTAGGATCTCATCCGTCACCTAACGAAAACTTCTCCTAAGGAGATAGTTTAAGGATACACTCTCTTCATAACCGTTCCAGTATTGTCATCAGAAGAAGACCATCATACTATAGGACGACGGATAAGATGAGTTTCTTTCACGGTGTCACTGACCAGTAAACATGACTTCACAAACGAACGGGATCCACGACGTCAAGGAGTTAGTTCTCACCGGTTTATCATCTATGGTACGGTAAAAGGACATGGTATTGTTACAAGATCGAATGGTTCGGTCCCACTGTATCCTCAAAGACCATAGTTGAGTTGACTCAGACGACGGTATGGGTCGGATAAACGGGTTGGAACGAGGTCGACTGAAGAAGAAAGGTTTCTAGTTCTTGTTAGAGTTCCCTTTCACGAAACTGAGTGCGTTCCTCGAACCTCTCCGGAACTTTCGTTTCGACCTTCGACAGTGAATCCACCTTAATTCCCTGACAAAACATCGTACCAAGATATCCTACCTCTTTACGTAGTTAGATAGATCTTTGATACAACTTTTCAGAGTAATTCACCCCTATTTACGTTCATTAAAAAATTCACCTTCGTATAAGTCTTCACAGAAAAAGGTGTTTGAATAAATAATTCGTCGGGAACATGAAGTACACGTACAGTAGTACCAACAGTTAAACAACAATGTAAACAATGTAGTTCGTCTGGTCACGTACCCAAGAGGTATCGGTTAGGTGACGAACGGTTTCTACAGTAAATCGATAAGTAACAGAATCCGAATTCATCAAACATTTTTACCTATCATTCAAGAAAAATATCCTCAATACAAGTAATAGGTTGGAAAAAGTCGGGTTAGACCGGCTAAGTCGATATCGTAAAGTACGGATTCGGTTCCACGTAACTATCATTCTTAAATAAGTTAGATCGTACGTCGGACCGCTGCTTCATCACTATCAAATGTTTCCGCTCCTGCGGGAGCCGTAGCATCTCGCGACGCTAGGGCTCGACCTGAGACACGAACAGTCGGAGTGCGACAGCAGACCGCGGGCCTAAGTTTGACACGCGGCGGACCGGCTAACGGACGGTGCGCGACAACGGCTTCGGCGGCGACGCCGACTTCGACGCCTCTTGTCGGTTCGCCTGCTACGACTGCTCCTGCTTAAGCTTTAACTGTAGCTCCGGTCGGTCGTCGTAGGCGTCGTAGTCTCAGCGCGACAACCTAAGAGCTGTGGTTAACCCCGTTTGGTTCGCGAACTAGGCGGCGCTAACGCAGGCGTCGTCGTCGTCGTCCGAGACGTGTACATGTCGACGTCACGGGGCGGGAGGCGCGGCGGAGGTCAGACGACGCGGTCAAATCGGAACGGCGAGTCGCAGTTGCAGCCGCGGCCCTCACCGCGTAAAAAACCGCCGAAGCGGCAGAGCGGCAAAGCGGACAGCCGAAGCAGGAGCAAAAGCAAAGGAGGAGGCCGGCAAAGCTGACCGCCGCCTCCGTCTCCGCCGCCACGTCCGCCGCCGGGCCTTCTGGGCGTTGTCGACGACCGGCACTGGGGCGGCAGCAGTAACAGCAGGAGCAAGAGACCGCCGCTGCGGAGGAGTCGGAGCGATTGCGGCGACAGCGGCGCGCCGTTTACGGCGGCTTAAATACCGCAACTATTGGCCTCTTACACCACGTGCGTCACGGCGACCTTCTTCCGGACATGTTCTAAATTCGGCCGGGTCTGGTACGACGGGCGAGTCAGGTCGTGACCTTACGTCACTCGGTTAACCGGGAGACAAGCACACGAGGTCGTCGAAACTAAAAACAAACAAAGCAACAAAAAGTGTGAAATCGCTGACAGTGTGAGAACCCAACACAAATAATTTTCGTTACCAATTATGTTTGGTGTCTACCACATCTTACATCGGTATTCTGAAAAGCCTTTAAAGGGATTTCACGTACTGTATTGTTTCATAGCTGCAATTCGTCTTTAGTTACCGGTCTCTCTAACGTACACGTTCACACATTATTCGTGTCATGGAGCGTCACAAAATTCTAGGCGTTTTGATAGGAACTTTGATAAACCGTATACTTATAGTTTGTTCACTGAAATATTAAAATATTTAAACCACGATGATAATCATCTTCACTATTTCGTTTTGTTTATAAGTAAAAAACGCGCGTATAGACGAAGCACATTAGATTAGCGGAGGACGCGAGAAAGTGCGATATATATTTCCGTTCAAATAAAATAATGTATCTAACTATAAATAAGAAGGTGAGAAGCATTCTTATAAATAAATTTAGTGGAAAACCTCGCTTACGAAAAGGAAGAACACACAGAAGAACACAGACGCAAAGACACCCAGACCAGTCGACCTAGCCACGAACGAGTCTCAATAGACAATAAAACAAAATTTAACTGTGTAAAAGTAACAGTGTTTGACATCTATGATGAAGACCCAAAGCGCGACGTCATCTCAAACTTCTCAAAATTATAAAAATGACACAAACAAATAAGTGGCGTCGGGGTCATATATACTATATTATTATTCACTAATCGGCGGTATCGGGGTCAATGGAAGTCGTCTACAGTATGGAGGACGGGCACAAACAAAATTAAATGTGTGTGGCCACGAAAAGTTTAAACAATATGTTTCATCATTTTAAGTTTTGTACAAAGTAGTCTAGAACAGAGTAAAATAACGTAACGAAAATAGTAGATTGATAGCAAGTAAGGAGTTCACTCGAGATACGAGTAACCAAGAGTAGCAGGGCCATTGACCCGAGTCTATAAGCGAGAGCGAGGACAGAGGTGTAACGTAAGACTCTTCTAAGAGGCAACAAGATATTCTGTCGGAAAGACACTAAAATAGGAACGCAGTCTCAACGACGTGTAAAAGAACACATTTTTATAATTAGGCGTTTGTACCTCATTCAATGTCGTTCCTGTAAAGAAGGTTTGGTTATAATATTTATAAAAATAGTCTAGTGGACAAAACGACAAAAAGGACATATCGTCTCAGAATATTGACAACGAAAGAACTAACGACGAACACATGAGAAAGATCGATATCATTATATTTATTATATTATAGTTTTGAAGACAGACGTGAACTTTCTCTCGAAGGAATCAACTGCTTGACAGTCCTACCTTCAAGTTGCTTTTTCGAAAAGAAAGACTGAAGTAAAAACGTAGCTCTAAATAAAAACAAACGCCAGCTTTAATATTGACGTAAGTCCGAACCCCGGCGCGACGAGTGTTACGAACATGAACGGACATATTAGATTGGGTCACATCTTAGCGGGGATTGGGTCACATCTCTTTGCGGGGATTGGGTCACATCTCTTAGCGGGGAATGGGTCACATCTCTTAGCGGGGACTGGGTCACATCTCTTAGCGGGGATTGGGTCACATCTCTTAGCGGGATTGGGTCACATCTCTTAGCGGGGATGGGTCACATCTCTTAGCGGGGACTGGGTCACATCTCTTAGCGGGGATGGTCACATCTCTTAGCGGGGATTGGGTCACATCTCTTAGCGGGGACTGGGTCACATCTCTTAGCGGGGATTGGGTCACATCTCTTAGCGGGGAATGGGTCACATCTCTTAGCGGGGAATGGGTCACATCTCTTAGCGGGGACTGGGTCACATCTCTTAGCGGGGATTGGGTCACATCTCTTAGCGGGGAATGGGTCACATCTCTTAGCGGGGATTGGGTCACATCTCTTAGCGGGGATTGGGTCACATCTCTTAGCGGGGATTGGTTCACATCTCTTAGCGGGGATGGTCACATCTCTTAGCGGGGATTGGGTCACATCTTAGCGGGGATTGGGTCACATCTCTTAGCGGGGACTGGGTCACATCTCTTAGCGGGGATTGGGTCACATCTCTTAGCGGGGATTGGTTCACATCTCTTAGCGGGGATTGGGTCACATCTCTTAGCGGGGATTGGGTCACATCTCTTAGCGGGGATTGGGTCACATCTCTTAGCGGGGACTGGGTCACATCTCTTAGCGGGGATTGGGTCACATCTCTTAGCGGGGATTGGTTCACATCTCTTAGCGGGGATTGGGTCACATCTCTTAGCGGGGACTGGGTCACATCTCTTAGCGGGGATTGGGTCACATCTCTTAGCGGGGAATGGGTCACATCTCTTAGAGCGGGGAATGGGTCACATCTCTTAGCGGGGAATGGGTCACATCTCTTAGCGGGGACTGGGTCACATCTCTTAGCGGGGATTGGTTCACATCTCTTAGCGGGGATTGGGTCACATCTCTTAGCGGGGATTGGGTCACATCTCTTAGCGGGGATTGGGTCACATCTCTTAGCGGGGATTGGGTCACATCTCTTAGCGGGGAATGGGTCACATCTCTTAGCGGGGACTGGGTCACATCTCTTAGCGGGGATTGGGTCACATCTCTTAGCGGGGATTGGTTCACATCTCTTAGCGGGGATTGGTTCACATCTCTTAGCGGGGATTGGGTCACATCTCTTAGCGGGGATTGGGTCACATCTTAGCGGGGATTGGGTCACATCTCTTAGCGGGGACTGGGTCACATCTCTTAGGGGATTGGGTCACATCTCTTAGCGGGGATTGGGTCACATCTCTTAGCGGGGATTGGGTCACATCTCTTAGCGGGGATTGGTTCACATCTCTTAGCGGGGATTGGGTCACATCTCTTAGCGGGGATTGGGTCACATCTCTTAGCGGGATTGGGTCACATCTCTTAGCGGGGATTGGGTCACATCTTAGCAGGGATTGGTTCACATCTCTTAGCGGGGACTGGGTCACATCTCTTAGCGGGGATTGGGTCATCTGGGTAACTTTTACAATGGCACCGTTCTTAGCGATGCAGTAACGGTTGTACTATGAATCACTGAGATTGCAGTGACCTAGCTGAGAAATTACTAAATTTACTGACGTTAAGCTGCCACTCTACTGTTCACGTAGTGCACTCAACGTCCTAGCATTTTTCTCATGTCGTGTGGAGTCTATGTTCATTCAGATGCCGGGGTCTCAGATCTTCGCGGGGTCTCAGCGTCTGTTATTTTTCGAAATTAACTAGAATACACTGAGACTGCTGAAAATCGAATGGCTCTGTAGAGTAGCAAAGTCAACAGATCTCAGTGAAGAAAGGATTAAATTGACACAATGGAGACGTTGCTGAGACTTAATACTGACCGCGAAAAACCGGATCCATGGTAAAAGTAACCCTCTTAGCGGGGGATCGGAGATTCGCTCGTTCTTCACCGTATGAGATATTCATACTAAAATACTAGCTCAAGCGTTTGTACCAGTTCTCTTTTAATTAATGACGCTATTTAATTAATAATTTTCAGTTCGCCAAACCGATCGCTCAGGTCGTCTAAGGACACGCAGTCGAGATACGGGGCCGGCGACGGCGACCGCGGCGGGCAACTTCGCCGACAGAGGTCGTCGAGCCTGAGCTACAGGCGGAACCTAAACGGGAGCTTGCAACGTTCGCAGCGTGATCTTAAAGGGCTAGAGAATCGTCTAAGCGCTAAGCGAGCGCGTACACCGCGTACAGGGCCAACTTGACCGTCGAGAACCGGGACTACCGGACCAGATGCGAGAGGTCGACACTCGACTACGACGTGAGGTCCAGACAGACGTGTCGCTATAACAAGTTATCGTAGTAACGCCGACGCAGGACGACGACAACGACTACTACGACTACCAGCACGTCAGCCCAGAGGAGCTCACTAGCCGAGGGTCGCTGTACTCGTCTGACAGGGACAGCGACCACATGAAAACGTCGGACGCGCTCGCTAAATACAACTACCTTTAACACTTTAATACGCTAAGTGTGACATCGCTACCATACCGAATAAGCTTTCGTACCGAGTTCATAACTTTGAAGAAATTCCGTCGATTCAAATTAAAAAACCAAGGTTAATATGCTCATAGGTTGTCGGGGTCTTCGGTTAGGTTCTTCTTTAGAGTTGAATTAGTCTCTTCCGGTAGTTCAGAGTGTCGAATTAGTCTCTTTACGGTAGTTCAGAGTGTCGAATTAGTCTCTTTCCGTAGTTCAGAGTGTCGAATTAGTCTCTTACCGTTACTTTAGAGTGTCGAATTAGTCTCTTTACGTAGTTCAGAGTGTCGAATTAGTCTCTTACGTAGTTCAGAGTGTCGAATTAGTCTCTTTCCGTAGTTCAGAGTGTCGAATTAGTCTCTTACCGTTACTTTAGAGTGTCGAATTAGTCTCTTACCGTTATTTAGAGTGTCGAATTAGTCTCTTACCGTTACTTTAGAGTGTCGAATTAGTCTCTTACCGTACTTAGAGTGTCGAATTAGTCTCTTACCGTTACTTTAGAGTGTCGAATTAGTCTCTTACCGTTACTTTAGAGTGTCGAATTAGTCTCTTACCGTTACTTAGAGTGTCGAATTAGTCTCTTACCGTGACTTAGAGTGTCGAATTAGTCTCTTACCGTGACTTAGAGTGTCGAATTAGTCTCTTACCCAATGAAATCTCACAGCTTAATCAGAGAATGGCAATGAAATCTCACAGCTTAATCAGAGAATGGCACTGAAGTCTCACAGCTTAATCAGAGAATGGCACTGAAGTCTCACAGCTTAATCAGAGAATGGCATCGAACCTCAGCTGCATGAGTGTCACACAGAAGTCCCACAGTTTAGTGATAGAATTGCACCAAAATGTGGGCCACAAATTTGCACCCAAGTCTCGGCACGTGTCTTAAATTGCAATTATCATCTCGAATTATCCGGCCAAAGCAGCCGCTTTGGCTTTGACTTGTCCGAAAGAAAATTTCTAACCGCAGCGCTGATCTGCTCGAAACTTACAGATTTCAATTTTCCCCTCGAACTTCCCTTCTCCCCTGTCCAGTACTTTCCCAGCTTCGCAGTCGCAGCCTCATCAGAGACCATTAGGAAACCGGGCAATCCAATTCACGAATCGCTACTGGGAGCTTGCTAAATGTGGGATTTACTTCCTCAGCAGCTTGGCTGAAAAGTCAATTCCACTTTTATTTGTGTTTTTCTGTTACAAAATTCTAGCCTGGGTTTTTTGAACCGTTTTTTATTTCACATTAGTGATGTTTCGCTGACAAATTAGTATCTATATACGTAAATGGGAAGAGGGAAGGGAGGGGAGATGAGAAACGGAGGCATAGGAGATGGGTGAGAAATAGTAGATGAGAAACGGGGGGAGCAATGTGTAGAAGGAGGGAGAGATTTGTAGAAGGGAGAAATGTGTAGAGGTAGGGAGGGAAGGGGAAAGTAGATGTTTGGAAGAAGGGAGATGAGGTGTGTAGAAGAAGGGAGAGGAGGTGTGTAGAAGAAGGGAGATGAGGTGTGTAGAAGAAGGGAGATGAGGTGTGTAGAAGGGAGAAGAGATGTGCAGAAGAAGGGAGAGGAGATGTACAGAACAAGGGAGAAGAGATGTGTAGAAGAAGGGAGAGGAGATGTGCAGAAGGGAGAAGATGTGTAGAGGGAGGGAGAGGAGATGTGAGATGGGGAGAGAGTTGACGTTAAGAGAAGTGGTCAAGTATGAGAAGTGGAGACAGTGATAAATGAGACATCCAAGAGGTTACAGTGCAGGGCATAACAGAGGCATAAGAGACGAAGTGTAGAGTGGCTGCGGAGGTATCGATATGCTTTGCAGTGTAGTGTTTGGAAAGCAGCAGCTCCTGAACATGAGAGTAGAAATTCTCTGACTCTGAAGAGGCCCATCAATGGCCAAGTTGCACTCGCCTAGCTGGCGCTGCCCGTCAACTTGACAGGCTATAATTCGAAAGAAAACACATTGCTGTCACAACAACTGCTGCCACTCACCTGAGCGCCACAGGCAGCGCGTCGCGATTGCACCGCCGCCTCTCCTGCGCCTCCCGGTAGCGGACCAGGTGGCGGTAGACCCTCTGCAAGGCGTTTGGGGGAAAGAGTTGCTAGGGCCCTGGCCATTCGGGGAAAACTAGCTCGAGAACTAACTCATATACACTTGTGCCAAGAAGGGAGCTACCCAGAAATCACCCTGGCAGAGTTCCCTAATGGAACCGCCTAATGGAATCATCTAATAGAATTTTCTAGTGTAACCCCCATTTGGAATTTCCCTAGTGAAATCCCCTAGTGGAACCCCCCTTGTAGAACCCCCTAGTGGAACCCCCTTGTAGAATCCCCTAGTGGAACTCCCTTGTAGAACCCCCTTGTGGAATCCCCCTTGTAGAATCCCCTAGTGGAACCCCCTTGTAGAATCCCCTAGTGGAACCCCCTTGTAGAATCCCCTAGTGGAACCGTTTAGTGGAGCCCGCTAGTGGAACCCCCTTGTAGAATCCCCTAGTGGAACCCCCTTGTAGAATCCCCTAGTGGAACCCCCTTGTAGAATCCCGGCCCTAGTGGAACCGTTTAGTGGAACCCGCTAGTGTAACCCCCTATAGTGGAACCCCCTAGTGAAATCCCCCTTGTAGAACCCTCTACTGGAATTCCACGGAATCCCCCTAGCGGAATTCCCCAAGGGAATCTCCAGAGAGCCGTAGGCAAGATAGACATTTTCATTCCGCGTCTTTGTCATGAAGCTATCTAAATCGTGTTTTCACCGTTTCACCGTGTTTCAAGAGTCAAATCAAGGGTGTCTGCTTATTTAGAAAAATCCTCTCTACATAAAAAATGCTGAGGTTCGAGGATCCACATGGCAGATAGAAGGAAGTACGTGGTGGAAAATTGTTAACTGAAAAAAATCCGTTGGCTAATAGATCATTTATAGGAAATCGGAATTGAGCTATTAGCTATGAAAATGCATCAGGGATCCGGGGAAATGTTGAGTTTTATAAGCATTGGCTGAAGTTTTTGGACCGTTTTTCATCGTTTTTTTTGCTTTACCAAATTCAAATTTTAATTATTAGCTATTCGAGCTTTGATTTTTTCACATAATCTATCTCTTACTTTTTGTATTCATTTTTATTGTAATATTCTGTTACACTACTACATTACCTGTAGCAAAATGCCAGAAAGTTAAACATAGGGCTGCTACAACACAATTAGATTGCATGCTGTCACAGATATCTTCAATCACACCTTCGGATCGTGCAATTATTTTCCAGGACTGGTCCGCCAGCTTGCTGCTTCACCAGACCATCGCTACTCAATTTACCTCTCCCTCTCCCTCTCCCGCTCCCTCTCCCTACCTGTCTCTCCCGCTCCCTCTCCCGCTCTCTCTCCCAAGCTCCCTCTCCCGCTCCCTCTCCCTCTCCCTCTCCCTCTCCCAAGCTCCCTCTCCCAAGCTCCCTCTCCCGCTCTCTCTCCCAAGCTCCCTCTCCCGCTCCCTCTCCCTCTCCCTCTCCCTCTCCCAAGCTCCCTCTCCCAAGCTCCCTCTCCCGCTCCCTCTCCCTCTCCCTCTCCCTCTCCCAAGCTCCCTCTCCCGCTCCCTCTCCCTAGCTCCCTCTCCCTCTCCCGCTCCCTCTCCCAAGCTCCCTTTCTCGCTCCCTCTCCCTTTCCCTCTCCCTAGCTACCTCTCCATCTCCCTCTCCCTCTCCCTAGCTCCCTTTCTCGCTCCCTCTCCCTTTCCCTCTCCCTAGCTACCTCTCCATCTCCCTCTCTTTTTTCCTCTCCCTAGTCCCCACCCTCCCTCTTCCACTGTCTCTCCGTAGCCCTATCTATCGCTCGATTGGTTTATCTCTGACGCATCTAAGAAAATCCATCAAGCAAAAGAAAATGGATAAAGAAAGTAAATTTTGACTCCAGATTTGGCAACATCTCTCACCCCCCCCCCAGGGAAAGTGCATGCGAAGTGCTAAATCAGGATGACCCAGAGCTGACCCTCCACGAACCTGGCTGATTGGCAGGCAGCAGGCGGGGTTCACCCTGACCTTGCGCAGCAGGGGGAACAGGGCAAAGTACAGCAGGAACTCCGCGGCTGCTGTGGCACCAGACAGCAGAACTCCGAAGCAGAAGAGCAGCAGCGGACCCGCGAAGTTGGTGGGCGTAAGGCGGACTTTATTCTGCGGGTGGTTGAGGGGGTGGGTTCCAGCACATCCCCTCACCGACTCCAGCACATTCCCTCACCGACTCCAGCACATCCCCTCACCGACTCCAGCACATCCCCTCACCGACTCCAGCACATTCCCTCACCGACTCCAGCACATCCCCTCACCGACTCCAGCACATTCCCTCACCGACTCCAGCACATTCCCTCACCGACTCCAGCACATCCCCTCTGTGACTCCAGCACATTCCCTCACCGACTACAGCACATCACCTCACCGACTCCAGCACATTCCCTCACCGACTCCAGCACATCCCCTCACCGACTCCAGCACATCCCCTCTGTGACTCCAGCACATTCCCTCACCGACTACAGCACATCACCTCACCGACTCCAGCACATTCCCTCACCGACTCCAGCACATCCCCTCACCGACTCCAGCACATCCCCTCTGTGACTCCAGCACATTCCCTCACCGACTACAGCACATCACCTCACCGACTCCAGCACATTCCCTCACCGACTCCAGCACATTCCCTCACCGACTCCAGCACATTCCCTCACCGACTCCAGTACATCCCCTCACCGACTCCAGCACACTCCCTCTGTGACTCCAGCACATTCCCTCACCGACTCCAGCACATTCCCTCACCGACTCCAGCACATTCCCTCACCGACTCCAGCACACTCCCTCTGTGACTCCAGAACATCCCCTCACCGACTCCAGCACATTCTCACTGTGACTCCAGCACATTCTCTCTGTGACTCCAGCACATTACCTCACCTTCTCCAGCACATTCTCACTGTGACTCCAGCACATTCTCACTGTGACTCCAGCACATTCCCTCACCTTCTCCAGCACATTCTCACTGTGACTCCAGCACATTCTCACTGCAAGCCGAAGCACAGTTACTCGGAAATATTCAAGGTCGAGTTTCAAGCAGCCGGTTGAGCACACAGAGAAGCACCCAGCGGTCCGCCCGGCAGCTGACCAGCTCCAACTCCTCATAACCTGTCGCTCTCGGTAAACAAAGCAAGGCCCAGCAAACACAGCGACTGCAGCTCAAGTCTCTCCCATGATGCCCGCCAGCCTCGGGCCCGCGACTGCTGGGCGGCAAACTTCAGGAATTTCGTCGGCCCCTTCCCCCCGCCGCCAGCTGTCGAGGCTGCTGAAGAACTTTCAGTTTAACAGCACGCCAGGAAGAAGAGAGGCCAGCGGACTCGGGAAATATGTGTTTGCCCATCATCCGCCTCTCCTCTGGAACATCCCCCTGCTCGCTCATTCTCTCTCTCTCTGTGTTCGTGTGTGCCTAAGCTAGTAGCTAGCAGAGCCGGGCTCCTGAGCAGCAATCTGACGAACAATATGACAGTTGAAAAATCAATCTATCGAATGCCAAATTTTTAGCATTGACGCTTTAATTGGAAGAACGGGTGATCTTGTTTCTTAGAAATTCTCTGAAGGCAGGCTTAGCTCAAAAAAATCACTACGGAGACAGGAATGGCTCATTTCTTCCGTTTCCTCGTAATAAGGGACTCCATTTTTCGGTCTTACAGGGTGTACAGCAGCCCTGACTTTCTGATGGTCAAGCATGTACACTCTCTGTGCCTTGGGGGTTGGCCCTCATGGCTGCGAATCGCACAACAACCCCACCCTCCTGGCAACCACCTGCCGCATCTCGCATGTCTAGTAGTTGCAAAGGTCGTGACTGACACATAGCATAGCAACGCTCTGCTCTCACCACGTGAGGCCGCTTGTCTTTTCCCGGCACCACTTTGGTCCACAGATCGATCTTCTGCTTCATCTGGTCGGTGAAATCGTTGGTGCCGAGCAGGTTGGTGAGGGTGGCGGTCAGGTCCTGGCCTGCCTCTCGCAGCTCCCTGCTGAGTGCGGCCGTGTAGCCGACCCTGCCGAACGGTTTGCCAACCAATTCCACATTGTAGGTGTGGTTGACTCGCAGCAGGTATTGCAGCAGCTCAGTGTCGTATAGGAATGCCCCTATGCTGCCTTTTCTGTAGGGTGAAAAGTCGTCACATCTTGTAGTTATTTTTACTATACTGATTGACCCGACTTTCCTCTCGATAGAGAAAATCGATTAATACACGGTGCATATTGAATAGGTTTTTGAAAAAGTCATTGGAAGTCACAAAGGTGTCCACTGCGCCACCCCAAAACACAACCGTCAAAAGCCATTGGAAGTCACAAAGGTGTCCACTGCGCCACCCCAAAGCACAACCGTCAAAAGCCATTGGAAGTCACAAAGGTGTCCACTGCGCCGCCCCAAAATACAACCGTCAAAAGCCATTGGAAGTCACAAAGGTGTCCACTGCGCCACCCCAAAGCACAACCGTCAAAAGCCATTGGAAGTCACAAAGGTGTCCACTGCGCCACCCCAAAACACAACCGTCAAAAGCCATTGGAAGTCACAAAGGTATCCACTGCGCCGCCCCAAAACACAACCGTCAAAAGCCATTGGAAGTCACAAAGGTGTCCACTGCGCCACCCCAAAACACAACCGTTAGAAGCCATTGGAAGTCACAAAGGTGTCCACTGCGCCACCCCAAAGCACAACCGTCAAAAGCCATTGGAAGTCACAAAGGTGTCCACTGCGCCACCCCAAAACACAACCGTCAAAAGCCATTGGAAGTCACAAAGGTGTCCACTGCGCCACCCCAAAACACAACCGTCAAAAGCCATTGGAAGTCACAAAGGTGTCCACTGCGCCACCCCAAAACACAACCGTCAAAAGCCATTGGAAGTCACAAAGGTGTCCACTGCGCCGCCCCAAAACACAACCGTTAGAAGCCATTGGAGGTGTCCAATGCGCAACCCAAAAGACAGGCACTGGATGCCTACTCTCACCCTAGGGCCACCATGGCCTCCTCAGCGGTGTCAAAGAAGCTGAGGTGCTTCACCAGGTGATGGTAGGTTCTGTTCAGCTCAATCGCTGTGCCGCTGCCCCTCACGGTGCCCAAACTGATCTGGCCGCTCTGAATCTGCAAACATTCGGGCAACTGGAGGTCAGAGGCAGTGCAGTGAGTGACGCTGCAGTACTATAGTAAGTTAGAGTACAGTATGTAGTTAAACTGCAGTAACATGGATAGCCACTCAACAGTAGATGAAAAGGAAAAGCTTGATTTTTATCTGGAACTATCGCTTTTCTCACTTCGAGCAGCATTTGTTATCAAAATAACGCTTTTATACAAACCAGACCAGTAGAATATGATCATTTGCCCACACACTATGCCATTCATCCACAGACTACGCCCATTCACCGGGACTATACCCATTAACCCCACCACAGACTATGCCCATTCACCCACAGACTATGCCCATTCACGCCACACACTATACTCATTCACCCACAGACTATGCCCATTCACCCTACAAACTATGCCCATTCACCCACAGATTGTATTTAGCAACAGCAATTTATTCTGCTGATAAATTTCTGGCAAAATCCTCGTGTGAGAGCAGGTGGCGGGGGCAAAATGAAGGAATGAAAATTCACGCATTCACTTTCCTGATTTCAGATTAAAGCGAGGTTCCAAAAATGGGTATTAATTATTAAAATTGTTTAAAAAGGCAATGCGGCGCAGAACAATGCAAGAAAATTTTCTGCCCAGCAAATTGTGTTGCCAAATAAAAAAATCAATAATTTGCCAATTTTATTATCCGAAATTTTGAAATACTAACTTAAAATGCGTTTTTTGTTGAGCTTTGCCTCCATGAAGGCTGTCATATGGGACTGTGTGAGGATCTGCATCCATTTATAGCTGCTAGATTAGCGAAACACGTCTGGGTTTGCCCGGCTGTCTCCCCTCTCTGTCTCCCCCTCTCTGTCTCCCTCTCTCTCTTCTCCCCCTCTCTGTCTCCCCCTCTCTGTCTCCCTCTCTCTCTTCTCCCCCTCTCTGTCTCCCCTTCTCTGTCTGTCTCTGTGTGTCTCTCCCTCTTTCCCTCTCCCTCTGTCTCACCCATCTGCATCTAACCTACCTAAGCTGCAGGGCTGCCAAACCGGGACAGAAAATTTCTCCTAAATGTGATGCTACGAGTCATATGCAAGCAGAACGCAAACACTGGTAAATGTTAGGAATGCAAAATTTTCAAAGTAAATTCTCTTCACTTCGCGACAGGATACTCTCTTGAGGCTGAGAATCGGAAAGAGAAGGAACAGAAGCCCGAGCTGTGAGGCTTGGAAGTCTGCAAATCTAATTAATTCGCAGACAGCGGCACGGATTTGATTGCAGGGCACAGCTGGCTGCTAAACTGGGGTTTTGAGAAAGTTTTGTTCAGCCAAAAATCGGCGCAATTAATTTGAATTGTGCTGCAGAATGAGTTGAAGGAATTGGTGAAATTTAAAGCATTTCATCAGAACACTTTTTACTGTAAAATTTTACTGCTGTGCCTTTCGCATACACAGTCTCGTGAGCATGAAAATGCTATTTGATTAACAAATATGAAGAAAAAGAACAAATCGGAAAATAATTGACATTTTCGATGACTGCTAGAGTGACAGATTCGTCGAGTGACAGTTTTGTAGATTGACAGATTCGTAAGAGTGACAGATTTTTAGATTGACAGATTCGTAGAGTGACAGATTCGTAGAGTGACATTTGTAGAGTGACATATTCGTAGAGTGACAGACTCGTAGAGTGACAGATTCGTAGAGTGACAGACTCGTAGAGTGACAGATTCGTAGAGTGACAGACTCATAGAGTGACAGACTTGTAGAGTGACAGGCGACTCACCCGGCTGTCGTGGATGCCGACGATGTCAGACGCTTCGCCTTCGCCGACCATGAAGGCGGCGAGGTTGGCGGTGTAGCTGGCAATGAAGACGAGGCAGAACATGGCGTAGATATTCAGCAGGAAGCGGGCGCTCCAGCACTTTGGCGACTTAGTCTGCACCGTGTGCGAGAACAGCACAGACCAGGTGAGGGTCAGAGCGCTTGGGAAGCTGAACACCCGGCGCCGATTGCGGCCGTAGGGCGTCAGGCCGAACGGGCTGAGCCACTCGTAGATGACGGCGGCAACGGCGGCCACGTGGACGGTGGCCAGGATGCACATCCACATGAACAGGTCGAAGGGATAGAGGAAGCCAAATCTGGTCGCCCGGCCGCTGAGCTTCTCGGTTCGGTTAACCACGATTGACACCGAGGTCAGCAGGTAAGGGTCTGAGGTGAGAAAGTCGCGGCGCCAGTTTGCGTTGCTGACCACCTGAAACGTCGCGCGACTTTAATGTTATTTGAGGTGTAATTTAACATCACGTGACTTGAATTGTCTTCAGGTATGTACTTAAACCTCATGCGGTTTGATTTGTTTTTGAGTGTTATCTTGGAGCATGTACTTAAAAGTCACGTGACTTGATTTGTCTTGGAATATGTACTTTAACATCACGTGGCTTGATTTGTCTTGGAGTATGTACTTTAACATCACGTGGCTTGATTTGTCTTGGAGTGTGTACCTTGACATCACGTGACTTGATTTGTCTTGGAATATGTACTTTAACAACACGTGATTTGATTTGTCTTGGAGTATGTACTTTAACATCACGTGGCTTGATTTGTCTTGGAGCATGTACTTTAACATCAGGCGACTTGGGGCCTTTTCATATTGCTTGTTCTGGTTCCAGAACCAGAACCAATTTGTGAAGTATAAATTTTTGTCTCCATAACTAGAGGGAGATACGTGCTATAACGTTTTTATTATTGAATGACAATCGCCAAGAAGAAAGTGAAAATTTGTGCAAAGTGAGGCTGTTAAGGCAGTCAAACATTTAACAGAATTTAATAGTTATACTGCTGTTTTTCTTGGAAGATCCGAACCGATTCTGATTCTGGAATTAGTAATATGAAAAGCCCGTTGATTTATCTTGGAGTGTGTACTTTAACATCACGTGACTTGATTTATCTTGTAGTATGTACTTTAACATAACTGAATTGATTTACTCGGATCTTGTAGTGTGTACTTTAACCTCACTTGACTTGTCTGTGAGATTTAGTTCTTTTTAGCATCGTGGGACTAAATACTTATAGTAGGTGTACTTCAAGATCGCGCGACGCAATACGCCAGGTATCACGTGAGAGAAAGGAATTTTATAACAGCAGTTTTATTACACAATTTAAAACTGTGCTATTAATCCTTGGACGGAGAGATAGTAAATGCTTTCAGCAAAAAGCGATTGTCTATAAAATTTCAGGCAGGAAACTTACGGAAGCCCCGAGGCCTTACTGGGATAAGTTGAGGGATGATAATTTCAAGAATTTGCTGCCTCATCCTCATCTTGCATGGCGTCCTCCGAGCTGAGGCGAAAGGCAATTTAGCTTGAGTCGGAAACTGCAGCTGTACCTGGGTGTTTAGAAGGACTCCTATCGCCTCATCTGCCGTTATGACTGTGGGATAGGCAAGATTCTTCGCCTTGGAAAAACACCCCAGGCCGGACAACTCTTTTTCTGGTCTGTAAGGTCACCCCGGGCCGGAAAGGCAGGAAGAGCTGCCGCGCGGTCTTTTAGCTAAATATTTCGAGCGTGCTAATCTTGTCGAGTTCGAGTGTCTTAGTATTGATTCATGTTTATTTAGCGAACTTTAGCTTCAAGCTGCCGGATGGTTGGCAGAATTGTTCTTGACTGATTGATATCCTTATAGCAGCAGATATTATTTTAGTAGCCTATTGGGTGAGACAGGTTAAACTTCTAGCTTATGCAGAGCCTTTCCTGTCCCATTAGCTCTGATCGAAGAGTAGCTAACAGAGTGACACTGACCACTGTCATGTCATTGAAGATAGTGCTGGCCAGGCCCAAGTGAGGAGTAAATACGATTCTGTAGTCTATGGCCTGGCCCAAGTGAGGAATAAATACGATTCTGTAGTCTATGGCCTGGCCCAAGTGAGGAGTAAATACGATTCTGTAGTCTATGGCCTGGCCCAAGTGAGGAATAAATACGAGCGTACGATTCTGTAGTCTATGGCCTGGCCCAAGTGAGGAATAAATACATTCTGTAGTCTATTGCCCGGCCCAAGTGAGTAATAATGACGATTCTGTAGTCTATGGCCAGGCCCAAGTGAGGAGTAAATACGATTCTGTAGTCTTTGGCCTGGCCCAAGTGAGGAGTAAATACGATTCTGTAGTATATGGCCTGGCCCAAGTGAGGAGTAAATACGATTCTGTAGTCTATGGCCTGGCCCAAACGATGAATAAATACGATTCTGTAGTCTATCGCCCGGCCCAAGTGAGGAATAAATATACGGTTCTGTAGTCTATGGCCTGGCCCAAGTGAGTAATAAATACGATTCTGTAGTCTATGGCCAGGCCCAAGTGAGTAATAAATACGATTCTGTAGTCTATGGCCAGGCCCAAGTGAGTAATAAATACGATTCTGTAGTCTATGGCTTGGCCCAAGAGAGTAATAAATACGATTCAAGATACGATTCAAGATACGATTCAAGTAAGCCCAATCAAGTATGCGGAGCTGTATATTTGAAGCAAGACGAGCGGATGCCAGGAAAAATACTATAGACTAGGAGGAAACCTTCCTGTCCAGATGCTTGCTAGAGAGGGGGTCCATGGTTTAGGCTAACAACTTGTTTGTCTATGGGTCGAGCTGACTGGAAAACTTGGCCAGAGGATTAAATGAGACAAAAGCAACGCTGGCCAGATTGAGCTCAGATGTGCAGCCCAGCTTACCCATTTGTCACACCTCGCTATATTGCTGCAGTTTGCTGCACAATATAACTGAGAATGATTGCTTTAACAGAATTATTAATTATAATTATTCCATGCAACTGGCTGCTTCAGAGCTTTCAAATTTTCCGTTGCTTTACGTATAGTAGAGCTATTTAATATTCGAGCTCTCTCTACCTCTCTCTCTCTCTCTCTCTCTCTCTATTCGAGTCGGCCCAACCTTGAATCCTGGCCGGGGGTTGGAAAGGAAATAAAAAGCCACTCCAGAGCGCGTCTTCAGTGAGCGCTCAGGCAATAGAGCTTCTTGGGTGTTGCATAGGGGTGAGCAGATCAAGCTGCTTGAGTCCTGCAGTCAGTTCGGTCAGAAATTGCCGATGACTGAGATGGAACTGGGAGCCATACATACTCCCAACTCAGAGTTGCCAGGCAGAAGTTAACATTCCCGTATGAATAATGAAATCATGGCGCAGATTAAACAATATCCTGGCAGAATTCATGACTAATGGAATATTTTTGATACAGAGTGTGGATACTCGTAGCTGTGAAGCTTAAATAAATTACTGATCACCGGTAGAATCCTCATGCAGTAAGACAAATTTCCTGGCTTCCACGAAAATCTTAAAGCTGACTTAAAGCCTGGAGTCCTGATAAAAAACTAGGACTCGAGGACAAGCCTTAAACTCACGGAAACACTTGGTACCCCTGGCCAAACTTTGTTACCCAGGGACAAACCTAGAGGTCAAGGCCAAACTCAGTAGGTACCCCATGAAAAACCTAGGACCTATTGAAAATGCCTAGAACCCAGCACAAACTCAGTGCCACAGCACAAACTCAGTGCCACAGCACAAACTCAGTGCCCCAGCACAAACTCAGTGCCACAGCACAAACTCAGTGCCACAGCACAAACTCAGTGCCACAGCACAAACTCAGTGCCACAGCACAAACTCAGTGCCACAGCACAAACTCAGTGCCCCAGCACAGACTCAGTGCCACAGCACAAACTCAGTGCCACAGCACAAACTCAGTGCCCCAGCACAAACTCAGTGCCCCAGCACAAACTCAGTACCCCAGCACAAACTCAGTGCCACAGCACAAACTCAGTGCCCCAGCACAGACTCAGTGCCCCAGCACAAACTCAGTGCCACAGCACAAACTCAGTGCCACAGCACAAACTCAGTGCCACAGCACAAACTCAGTACCACAGCACAAACTCAGTGCCCCAGCACAAACTCAGTGCCCCAGCACAAACTCAGTACCCCAGCACAAACTCAGTGCCACAGCACAAACTCAGTGCCCCAGCACAAACTCAGTGCCCCAGCACAAACTCAGTGCCACAGCACAAACTCAGTACCCCAGCACAAACTCAGTGCCACAGCACAAACTCAGTGCCACAGCACAGACTCAGTGCCACAGCACAAACTCAGTGCCACAGCACAAACCTTTGACCCGAGAGCAATGTTGGCCCTCTCGCTTTTGAGCTCCTGCGCCAGGCAGTTGTCCGCGGAGACGCAGCAGCCACCTTTTGGAAAGACGCGCACGTCGGCAACCTGAATGACGGTGGGCAGGTGGTCGCAGAGCTCCTTCTGCTGTTGGAGTGCCTTCTGACTGAACATCTTCTCGCACTGCAGCTGCACAGGGAACTGGATGCTGAGGTAGATGAAGTCGATGGCGATGCCGAAACAGCAGCGCTGCCGCGGCTCCTCGGTGCCGTTCGGACGCAGCAGAGTGCAGGCCATGCCGTGCTTGCACTCCCAGCGCGACTCGCTCGGCTCGCCGCTAAACTCCTTGATCCGGACCAGCGGGTCCTCCTCGTTGAGGGTGAACACCAGCTCGATATTCTTCTGCCTGACCTGAACCGCGCCTCGGTGAGTGCTGGACCAAGTGGCCTCAAATTCCAGAGTAGCGATCCAGCGCAGGCCAGCCATGGGTTGGTCGTACTTCTGCGGCAGTGCCACCCCGTGCAGCAGCTTGCGCAGGTTGTAGAACCCGGTGGGCAGCACCGGCTGCTGCTGCGAGGATCTTGCACTCGCATTGCAGGCAAACTTTGGGCAGCTGAATGCTCTGTGAAGGGTTATAGTAATAGTCTTTTGTCGATATGGAAATATGGATTCATCCTAGCAATGTCAGTTGAATGGCCAGTTGAAATTGATTCTATATAAGCATAATTTATTCCACAAAAGTGATGATGTTCTATAAATTGGACATCGGTCAACGGTCCCAGAAGAAAGCGACTGCACTACTGACCTCCTGGCCAGCCAACATCCATCAAACAGGATAAATTTGATTAGTGTGCGAGAGTCGCCTTCGCAAGTATCTGCAATGCAAAACCAAAGGACTACTACCCGGTATGTCAGGACGCTACACTTAAATATCGTGTAATTTTTGAAGGCCGATTTTCACGAAAAAATACACCGCGGAGATAGGAAATAATCCTTTTTTCGTCACAAAAACAATGATCGCATTTGATCTGGGATGCTGAAGATTATCACTCTTTTAATTTAGCATGGACAGCATGTTACTCTGATGTTAGTGAAAGTTTTATTTTCATATCGCTTTTTACTTTATTTTCCAATTATTCTTCTTAATATTGTATACTGCAAATTTGAATGGGATTGAAATAGAATTACACCCACAATAATGGCTTAAGAGCCTGCAGGCTTAAGAGCCTGTTGCCTGCATGCAACATTTTTATTACAAATATAATTCTTTGTAAAAATGGAGTGTTGCGTCCTGATATACTGGAGTGGTCCTTGAGCGAAACCTTACATAAAGCATTCTTTGCGTTGCAAATCTCATGGTCCTACCGCTTCCCATTTGAAAGATTTTCCAATCGAAACCTGTTGATTGAACAAATATGATATTTTACCAGCTTATACTTGTGCACTAATGCGATCCTGTGACATGTATCTAGTACAGGTTCTCTGAGGCGAAACGCGTGTGTATGGCTTAGTAAAAATATTCAGCCCCGTCCATTTTTGACTCATTTCTACTCTGAACCCGAACAGATGCAGGCGAGTCTTTCAACACTCTGTCTCTCTCCTTCCCCAGCTTGTAGCCAGGCGACCAGAACGTGAAGGGGCCGAACGTGCACAAGAGAGAATTGCTTGACAGTTAGTGATGAAGTGAGACAAGGGGACTAGGATTATGAATCATAATTTATACTGCTAGACTCGTGATACTGCCACAGACGTGCAAACTCAACCAGCACCAGCCTCACCTGATGGTGCTCTCATAATGCTTGCTCAGCAACCGTCGGCAAGTCGCCAAATCCTCCGAGCACCTCGCCGGCAGCAGCTGACCTGTCGCCGCCTCCTCCTTCAGCTCCTTCAGCTCCAGCTGCCTCGCCCTGGCATAGGCGATGTGCAGCTGCTGGGAGCTGGCCATGAACTTCAGCAGCAGCACGGACACCAGGGTGCTGAGCTTACTAATGTGCTTCTTCTGCTCATCGTAGTACTGCTCCTGCTTCTGCTCGTCAACGTGCGGCCCGAACACGTGTGCCACAGTGCTGGGGCTGCTGCTGAAGTACCTCAGCTGCATCTGGCCGGCGGTCGTCTCGAACATCGCCTCCATCGCGGATGACTCCACGAACACGTGCAACCGTTCGTCGGCTGGAATTTTCAGCTGACGTCGAAATGCGTCCAGCGCAGTGGTGGCCAGGTGTGCGGCTCCGATGTGGAACAGCACGAACTGCTGCAGCTCCGAGCCGTCCTCCTCATCCTCAGCATCACCTTCTACCCGATCTTCATCCGCCACAGCTTCGGATGATAACAGCTTAGCCCGCGTTCGCATGTCAACAACTGGATCTCCAGTGAATGCGCGAACCTGGTGGCTGAACAGGTGTCGCTGCAGGTGTCTGCTAATTAATTGGAAACAGTCGGAGGCCACTATTGCTACGTACTTGTAGACTCGCCTTCTGCTGAGCAGGTAGGCGAGTAGAACGCGGGCATCGTTGCAGGTGTTGTCCTCCACGGGGACGTATTGGAAGTGCTTTTGCTGCAATTTAAACATTTCACTCAGTGTTATGTTACGTAGGATCGTTTGATGACAGAGTTTGCCCAGTGTCCCAGCGTCCCAGTGTCCCAGTGTCCCAATGTCCCAGTGTACCAATGTCCCAGTATCCCAGTGTCCCTGTGTCCCAGTGTCTCAGTGTTTCAGTGTCCCAGTGCCTCAGTGTCTCAGTGTCCCAGTGTCCCAGTGTCTCAGTGTCCCAGTGTCTCAGTGTCCCAGTGTCCCAGTGTCCCAGTGTCCCAGTGTCTCAATGTCCTAGTGTCCCAGTGTCCCAGTGTCCCAGTGTCCCAGTGTCTCAATGTCCTAGTGTCCCAGTGTCCCAGTGTCCCAGTGTCCCAGTGTCCCAGTGTCCCAGTGTCCCACTGTCCCAGTGTCTCAATGCCCTAGTGTCCCAGTGTCTCAGTGTCCATGTGTCCCAGTGTCCCAGTGTCTCAGTGTCCCAGTGTCCCAGTATCCCAGTGTCCATGTGTCCCAGTGTCCCAGTGTCTCAGTGTCCCAGTGTCCCAGTGTCCCAGTGTCCCAGTGTCCCAGTGTCTCAATGTCCTAGTGTCCCAGTGTCCCAGTGTCCCAGTGTCCCAGTGTCTCAATGTCCCAGTATCCCAGTGTCCCAGTGTCTCAGTGTTTCAGTGTCCCAGTGTCCCAGTGTCCCAGTGTCTCAATGTCCCAGTGTCCCAGTGTCCCAGTGTCTCAGTGTTTCAGTGTCCCAGTGTCTCAGTGTCCCAATGTCCCAGTGTCCCAGTGTCCCAGTGTCCCAGTGTCCCAGTGTCCCAGTGTCCTAATGTCCCACTGTCCCAGTGTCTCAATGCCCTAGTGTCCCAGTGTCTCAGTGTCCCAGTGTCCCAATGTGTCAGTGTCCCAGTGTCCCAGTGTCTCAGTGTCCCAATGTCCCAGTGTCCCAGTGTCCCAGTGTCCCAGTGTCCCAGTGTCCCAGTGTCCCAGTGTCCCAGTGTCCTAATGTCCCACTGTCCCAGTGTCTCAATGCCCTAGTGTCCCAGTGTCTCAATGTCCTAGTGTCCCAGTGTCCCAGTGTCCCAGTGTCCTAATGTCCCACTGTCCCAGTGTCTCAATGCCCTAGTGTCCCAGTGTCTCAATGTCCCAGTGTCCCAGTGTCCCAGTGTCTCAGTGTTTCAGTGTCCCAGTGTCTCAGTGTCCCAATGTCCCAGTGTCCCAGTGTCCCAGTGTCCCAGTGTCCCAGTGTCCCAGTGTCCTAATGTCCCACTGTCCCAGTGTCTCAATGCCCTAGTGTCCCAGTGTCTCAATGTCCCAGTGTCCCAATGTGTCAGTGTCCCAGTGTCCCAGTGTCTCAGTGTCCCAATGTCCCAGTGTCCCAGTGTCCCAGTGTCCCAGTGTCCCAGTGTCCCAGTGTCCCAGTGTCCCAGTGTCCCAGTGTCCCAGTGTCCTAATGTCCCACTGTCCCAGTGTCTCAATGCCCTAGTGTCCCAGTGTCTCAGTGTCCCAGTGTCCCAATGTGTCAGTGTCCCAGTGTCCCAGTGTCTCAGTGTCCCAATGTCCCAGTGTCCCAGTGTCCCAGTGTCCCAGTGTCCCAGTGTCCCAGTGCCCCAGTGTCCCAGTGTCCCGTGTCTCAGTGTCTCAATGTCCCAATGTTCGAGAATCTAGCTCTAAGATTCCTCACTTCTCTATGAAAATTCAGGAATATATTATGTATAGTGTGAGCAAAAGTGAAGATTTGCCAATGTCTCACCAGCTCGGCCGAGTTCGGCAAGTCCACCAGCCGGTTGCCAACGCAGACAACGCGAAGTAGATTGCAGGCGAGCACCAGCTGAGCGGACATGGTTGGCGACAGCACCGCCACCACAGACTGCGAATCGATGACGCTGACAAGATTAGTGAGCTCGCTGTCCGGCACCAGGACAGAGTCGGGCTGGAACTCCGCCCCGACCGCGTGCTGCAGATCGCGAACTCGCTTGGTGAGAAACCTGGCGTAGAACTCGGTCCTCTCTGGGGACAGCTGGCGCAGCTGCGACATGTCCAGCACCATCAGCGTCTTCAGCGACTTCAGCGGCGTCGGCGACTGCTGCTGCGCCTCGAAGGCTTGCAGAAAAAGCACCAGCTGCACCAGCAGCCGCATCGCAGAAGAACTGCTGCTGCAGGATGGGGAGTAAAATTTTTACACTGCTCGCCGGAGCTGCCAGCTGCCAGCTGTTGGCGAGATGAGGCAGAACAAAATAAGCAATAAATGTAGACTGACCGATAACGGTGGAACTTCTTCGGGAACCTCGGGAACTGTTGTGAGCCCGCCTGATTGGCCAGTGCGTTGCGGCCCAGTGGCCTCCCAGAGATTGCAGCAATGCGTTCACGGAGCAGAAATTGGGGAGGGGGCACAGAAAACAGGGGGTAGTTGAGACCGGCGTGGGTAGAAGCATTTTTAGCCGGTTTTAGGTAGCTGGGTGAGAAATATTAATTTCTGCACCCGACTAAAAGCATGAGGAGGTAGGCGTATTGACAGAGAAGCAGTTATTTCTTGCACAAATCGCTGATGTCTCGAGGCTTGTATCAGATGTCAGAACTGATCAGGACTGCAGGTTGCCGCTGCTAAAAAATTGTGCTTTGGGGGAATCGGATTGAAATTTCCAGCCACGTGTGACATCGGCTTTTGCTGTATTTTGGGGCAATCTAGAATTCGACATGGATTATGGACTGCCTGGTGGCTGCAGAAGAATGTTTTGTCCTGAAATGAACTGGCTACTACTACTACTACTACTACAACTACTACTACTACTACTAGTACTACTACTACTACTACTACTACTACTACTACTACTACTACTACTACTACTACTACTACTACTACTACTACTACTACTACTACTACTACTACTACTACTACTACTACTACTACTACTACTACTACTACTACTACTACTACTACTACTACTACTACTACTACTACTACACAGTCCTCAGTCATTCTATAATTTAGCAAGCAGGCTCTCAGCGCTGGAGGAGCTTCGAGGACCCCGTATCAAATCCCCCCATAAATGATCAATACATCTGATGGCCCACTTGCGGCAGTATCAGAGAAGACAGTTATGGATCTTTGAGTCTCCGATGCTGAGGCATTCGATCGTAAAATGAAAATACGGGTTTTATAGAAAGGCTTCCCAAAACAGCAGCACGCCGGTCTGCTCCGAGTGGAAGAAAAAACAAGATTACTTGCTTTTAGGGGAGTTTCGCCTGCGGTTCCCGTGGGGCCTGACTGCTCGAGGGGCCCGGCAAGTGAGGCGGAAAACTGCCCTACATGCATAGCTATCAGTGTATCAAGCACATCCAAGCAGTCAAACTCTGCTTATCCGTCACAGGTCTCTCCCATGAACCCGTGGATTATAGACAGCTATCAGATCTGGATACAGAAGCCAGGGCCTTAACAGTCAAATGTGGGAAATGCAATAGTAATGTGTAACTAAAACAATGGTGCGACCTAATTCTACTTTGATTTTTCTATTAAAAAAACCATTGGACAATAGAAATATCCTGCGAATATTTATGCACAGTAAGGTGAGAACATAAATTTCAAGTTCTGTCAAATACATTGCATAGAAATTGCATGATAGCTTTACATAATTTTTCATCTTGAGCTTAGTGCACTTTTAAGCAAAATCTTGCGAAGGTTTCCTTGCATGAACTTGCCACAATATTTAAACTGTTTCGTGCGAACAGCTTACTTTACTGTTAGTAGTATAGTCGAATTTCAAGTGACTTCACAAAAATATTAATACATGAATGCACTGGCGACCATGGAACGAGAAAAACTTAAAACGAGCAATGCGAAGCTGATTATAAACCACAAATTTCTCTGCTGTTTAAAAATAGTTCCCAATGTTTCTTACATGGACCACTGTAGTAGACTGTAGGTCCTTGGTTTCTTAATTGAAGTCAGTAGTATGGGATAACAGAACTCTGCCGCAGGAATTTCCGTGGAAAAGCCATGGGCCCTAGTGAGTGAACATACGGCCCTATGTAAATCCATTGAGCGACTCTGCCGCAGGGCAGGCCATGGAAATTCCGTGAGACCTCCTAGTGAGAGTACATTGGTGAAAGTATTTGCGAATGGGGTGGGGCTCCGCGGGAATTCCGTTAACCGCAATGAATGAGTATTGGCAAATGCGTGTTCTGCTACGACGGACACAGGCGGTTCGGTTCATAAAACCAGGCAATACTTTGCTTCTGAATGACATTTAATATTCCATCGGGTATCGTAACAGGAGGAGGGGCGTGTCTTTATTTCAATGATTACAATAAAATCAATTTGCAATTCATGTCTAAAATTTGAGCTACCAACTGTTGAAAAATCATTTGATTTTGGAATTTAAGGATTTTGGAATTTTGGAATTTATTGAAACTTTTGCCTATTATAGGCAAAAGTTTCAATAACAAGATGCTGCTTTAATAAGATTATAATAGCCAAGCATCTCCCTCTTTCTTGGGGTGGTGGGTGTGTTGCTAAATGGAATTGGACGCTCAATAGTTATCAGTTTTATTGCTCCCCAGTCTGGTCGGGAGTTCCAGTTGGCGGCAAGTGCAAAGGAACTTTTGTACATGTATGCTTTCAATAGAGGCTCTGTACCTGGGTTTTCTAATAAAATTATTTAAAAAAACCGGTTTCTGAGACGGCTGGGTTACTGACTGTAAACATAGCTAAGCTGTAAACATAGCGGCTATGTTTTTATTAACACAGATTCGAATAAGCGAGGTATATAAGACACCGTATACTTGAATACGGGACATAAGTTTCTACTTCTAATTTGAATTTAATTTGAATTTGATTTTTCTACTCAAAGATTTAAAAATTTGGAATGAATCAATCGCGCTGCCCTTCATATGTGTACGAGGTGTGCATTTCCTGCAACTCCTGTGAGCTCGGTGGCTTAAAACGTCACAAAATGAAAAGCAGCTGCAATGTCAGTCGCTGGATGCTTTGCCACGAGTGCCAGACGCGTGAGCTCTTTAATGTGCGCCAGCAAGTTCGAGCTCACAAAAACCACATTATTATTAACTGGAGCTCACCTGGAGATTTAAAACGAGCCCGCTTTGCTGCCTTGGAGGCTGCCCAGCGTCAAGAGCAGCTCAACATTATCGAGCGCAGTCGAGCACCGGTCAGCGCACTCAGCCAGGCAATTCAGGGCGTCTTTCAGCAGCCTGATGAAGATTTTCAGCACGCTACCGACGCAAACTTTGATCTGCTTGCCGCTGCACTTGCCGCTGTGGAGCAGCAATCAGATTTTTTGGTTCAACCGCTGCGCCAGCTGCTGATGCCGGCCTCCCAGCTGACGGTGCCGGCCTTCCAACTACTGATGCCGGCCTCCCAGCTGACGGTGCCGGCCTTCCAACTACTGATGCCGGCCTCCCAGCTGACGGTGCCGGCCTTCCAACTACTGATGCCGGCCTCCCAGCTGACGGTGCCGGCCTTCCAACTACTGATGCCGGCCTCCCAGCTGACGGTGCCGGCCTTCCAACTACTGATGCCGGCCTCCCAGCTGACGGTGCCGGCCTTCCAACTACTGATGCCGGCCTCCCAGCTGACGGTGCCGGCCTTCCAACTACTGATGCCGGCCTCCCAGCTGACGGTGCCGGCCTTCCAACTACTGATGCCGGCCTCCCAGCTGACGGTGCCGGCCTTCCAACTACTGATGCCGGCCTCCCAGCTGACGGTGCCGGCCTTCCAACTACTGATGCCGGCCTCCCAGCTGACGGTGCCGGCCTTCCAACTACTGATGCCGGCCACCCGGCTGACGGTGCCGGCCTTCCAACTGCTGATGCCGGCCACCCGGCTGACGATTCCACTGGTTTTGCAGCTCCTTCGGAGTTGGATACTGCCTTCTTCGAGGATATCGAGTTGGAGCCTGTTGAGCTGGCAAATGAAGAAGCTGAGCAGCAACAGATGCCACCCTACAGGCCTGTTCCAGTCGCAGGAAAAAATATGGAGCAAGCCAGAATGATGGCAGAAGCAAGCCTATCCGATCTCCTGCGAGAATTCGAACCTCCTACTCCACCGGCCGCACCAGAAATCCAAACCGGTGACATCCCAGTCGTAGAAGCCATGCCACCGATGCCACCGTCAGTCTGCATTCAGCTGGTACTACCGAGCAGAGTCGAGGGCGAGTATTTTATTGACCTTGGGGGAGGAACTCGCATTCGCTTAAGTAGCTCTTAAAGTGTCCCAGTTCAAAGTATTTAAAAGTAGGGGAAACGAGATTTGTAGATTTTTAGGGGAAAACCAATGCATTCAACCCTGCATAAATATTAACTAATTACGTTGCACCTCATCGTGCTCATACAGGTTTCTCATTAATATCATAAACAAAGTGAAAAAGAAAATCATTTGGGCTTACTATTTAAACTTATTCTTATAATAAAGCTTTAATAAGCAGCTTTAATTAGTAGGATGACTAACGAGCATGATTTTTTGCATTGCGAAATGCTTTACCAGAAATATAATGGATTGATGGTTGCTTTTAATGAAAGCTTTTGCACTTTCTTGGACTTTGTTGAATTCATTACTTGTTTTTTTTCAAACATGAATATCTTCGAAGAAGTTATAAGTTCACTGGCTTATAGAATTACCGTTAGGTTCACAGCATCTACTCAACTCTATGAGTATAATATGGGATTGATGATCTATGATACCCAATGTTTAGAATGACATGAATTTGGTTTGTCAAGCATGACTTTGGTTAGATTCAATTTCTGCTCCATAGAGCTCTGAATGCTGGAAATTTATCACTCCACTACATCTCTGACAGAATTGCTCTTGGGTTAAATTTATCAAACAACACTTTTACACTGGAATTTCAGCAGCATTGAGTTCTTCACTAAATGTCGCTCTATTTCTAATATTAATTATCTGTAATGGCCACCTCATCGAGTCAAGAGGACGAGCCGGTGGACCCAGCTGTCAGCCACGAATTTGGACCGAGTGGTAAGTTTTTTCATTCCATTGCTGGTTTTATGAACTCATGCATTTCTGTTTGTTGCATTCCTGTCTCTTAGCAACGGAATTATTTATATTTTTCTCGCCTACACAACAATTCCCAAATGGTTCCCAACAGGATTAAGCCGGAGAACTCACAATAATGAGACATTTTTATTCCTCATTAGATGAATTGACAAAAATGCGAAAGCAGAACTCTATCTATTTCTTCAATAATAACTCTTCAAATTCTTTTTTTACACTTATACGTAGCTCGTATTCATTAATAAAAAATATTAAATCTAGATATAAGGTAGTAGGATAAATAGTATACTCGTAAGTGTAAAAAAGGGTAATAAAATGTTCGACTTCCATAACTCCCAGAGACATGTCTCATCATTTCCACTTTCCAATAATATTTTTAATAATATCTTCCCTTCTTCAATTGTAGGACCTTCATTCACCCTGGCGTTAAAAATCAGCGCTCACGAAGATGTTCTTCAAGTTCATCGATTTACACCTGGAGCTGCCACTGAAACATTCGAGTTTCTCGATTTCTGCAAAATCGCAGTACAGCAGTGTCTTGAAATTCGCTTCGACTCTTCGGATAATTGCTCTGTTAAAGCTCAGATCAAACTGAATTTGCGCATGGTCAGAGTGCAGGCGTCAGAAGCTGTCAAGGGGAGGATAAATGGATGAGCACACAACTCGGATTGGTGGTAGATATACAGGAGTTTGATGATTGGTGGAGACAGCAGTTTACAGAGCTGGAGCGCAAAGTCGATGTCTACAACACCAACGGTAGTGGCTGGATAATTGAAAAAATTAATTTTTTTGAACTTTACTCAGCTCTCGTCGAACGAGTTTCCTACTACACCGGGCATGCTGCGGAATTTATTCTACCGACTCCACTTCTTCGGAAGAAGGCGGTTATTTGTCCTCCAAGCAATGGTGTAAATTGCTTTCTTTACGCATGCCTTGCTTTTCTGCACAAGGAAGACAACAAAATAAAGAAATCAGCGCAACGCGAGTCTTCCTACACTGACTGGCTGGATGAACATAACATGAGTGGAATTGACTTGCCAATCAATGTCACTGACCTTTCCATTGTTGAGAGACTGAACCCGAGACTTTGCTTCACGGTTTTCATCTGGGAGAAAGAGAGCGCTCAAGTCCTCCGCTTGCCTACTGCAGCTACAATTAAAGATCGAGAAGTTGTTCTACTCTTATTTATTCCACCATCAGAAGACGAGGCCTCGGGTCATTGGTGTGCTGTTTCAAGCATCAACAGGCTTCTTAATAGCAAGGCAGCTCTGCATCGGCGGAACTGGTGTGAGCGCTGCTTGCTGCCCTTTCATAGTGATGCAGCCTTTGAAGAACACAGCCGAGCTCCTTGTCAACCTGGAGTGATCAACGTAAAGGAAGAGTTGCCGGATGAAAGGAATAATATTCTCCGATTCTCATCATGGGAAAAAACAATCAGTCCGCCATTTGTTGTTTACGCCGACTTCGAAGCATTGAATGCTCCATGCCAAGAAGATTCGATTGCTGGTATAGCAACGAAGAAGTTAACTGAGCACATTGCTGTTGCTGCTGGCTACATCGTGCTGCACAGAGAAGGGATGACTGGTCTAGCGCCCAGAGGAGCGGATGATAAAGTGAGCACTTTTGTCAGCGACGATCCTAATAAGTGCATTTCCGATTTCCTGCAATCGCTGGAGAAGCTCGCTCGTGAAGTTTACGGCTGGAACACGGAGTTCAGTCGACAAGCAGCGATAAGATCAGAGATGGCAGGGCGACAGTTCAGAGAAGCCACAGCTTCTCTGCTTGTCGACTGTCTCTGCTTGTGGAAGCGAATTCACGGAAGGGTCCAATAAACATTGGGATCACGACCACCTCAGCGGAGAATTTCGGGGAGCTGCATGTGCTGATTGTAATATGAAGGCCAGACTAAAGAGGTCTTTCCTTCCCGTCGTGTTCCACAATTTCAAGGGGTACGATCTCCATCTCATGATGTCATCCGCTTTGGGTCTGATGGAGGGTTGGAAAATCTCCGTCATCCCTCTGAATCCAGAGCAGTTTCTGTCGATGAAAATCGAATTTAAAATCGGCGAGTATGAGAGTGAGGGCAAGATCAAGCCCCTAAATTTTACTATTCAGTTCATTGATTCGAATCAATTTCTTAATGCCAGCCTCTCACAGCTCATCAAAAATTTACCAGAGGCTGAATGTCGTATCACTAGTCGCCTACGCAGCAGATTCCCACTGCTATCATCCGAAGTGCTTTTCAGCAAGGGAGTTTTCCCGTATGACCATCTTAAAAATTCAGACGTGCTGAAGGATGCCGTGCTTCCCAGCCAAGAGAGCTTCTACAATGCTCTGACTAAGAGCCACTGCACCAACTCTGACTATGAGCATGCTCAACGCGCCTGGCGTGAATTTCAGGTTTCAAATCTAAAAGAGTACATGCTGTGCTACCTCGAGCTCGACATCAGGCAGTTAGCTGATATTTTTGAAAATTTTCGCAAGATCAGCATGCAAGAGGATGGCCTTGATCCAGTCCATTTTATTTCGACACCAGGTCTATCATTCGCTTCGGCATTGAAATCCATCAAGTCAGGGATTGAACTGCTAACAGATGCGCAGATGTATTCGCTGTTTGAGCGCGGCATTCGCGGCGGCATGTCGTTTGTTAACATCCACAAAGTGCAGGCTACCTCAGCAGCGGGCGCCAGCACTGGTGTTGACAGCAACGAGGATGTTGATGGTGGCACTCCTACTATTTATGCTGGCCTCACCGAGCTTCTTGCTGTGGATGCAAACAACCTGTATGGACAGGCGCTCACTATGAACTTACCAGTCGGAGGATTCCGTTGGCTGGACGATGATGAGCTGCTTTTGTGGACTGAAGATCGCATTCGAGGACTCAAGCTAACCGATCCACTCGCCTACCTCTTTGATGTTAACCTTGAGTATCCCCCAGAGATTCACGAAACCACCGAAGACCTGCCATTTGCACCGGAAAAGGCTGCCCGAATTTCAGGGAATTTCCTGAATACATGCAGCAGCTGTGGGAAAAGGTCGGTACGGAGAACTCCACCTATCATCCGACAGAGAAGCTGATGCTCACTTGTCACGATAAGCCTTCCTATGTGGTTCATTCCTCTATTTTGGCGTTCTACCTGAACCATGGAATGCGGGTTAGACGCATCAATCGCATGATTGAGTTTCACCAAGAGCCTCTCTTTGCTGCCTACGTCGAGAAAAATAGCCAGAAGCGGGCTGCAGCGAAAACCAACTTCGAAAAGGATTTCTACAAGTTAAAGAATAATGCGCTGTTCGGCAAAACTATGGAGAATGTGCGAAAGCGGCGTGATATTCGAGTCTGCACCAACGTGGAAAAGGTAAAGGTACTGCTTGCCAAGCCGACAATTACCAATTTTATCATAATTACTGATTCACTAAGCGTTTTGGAACTGCAAAAGACAAAATTAAAGCTCGATCGGCCTATTTTTATCGGGCAATGCGTCCTAGACTTTTCGAAAATGATTATGTACGAGCTGTTTTACGACAAACTGAAGCCCTGGATAGAGAACGATGGAGGTGTCATCAAGCTATGCGGTGGTGATACCGATTCTTTCTTTCTCTCAATCAGCAACATGAGCGTTCAGTCTAAAGTTCTACCGCTGTTGAAGTCGAAGCAGCTGCTCGACACTTCAAACTATCCTCAAGAGCACGCGCTATTATCGAATGATTTAAAAGTGCGACTTGGCTGCATTAAGGATGAAGCAGCCGGTGCTCGCTTTGAGGAGTGGCTGCTCCTAAGGCCGAAGCTTTACTCATTCAAGGCGGGCGAGTAGCCAAGCCGCGGAAAAGAAGAAGGCCAAAGGAGTTCAAGGATGCATTGTTAAGAAAGAGCTGGCTCACAGTGACTACCTAAGGGTGTTCAATGAGCTCTGCAGCCATTCTGTCGTTGTTCATCGTATTGCCAGCATCCATCACCGACTGTACACTTTGCAGCAGCGGAAGTGTGCCTTAAGCATTTGGGAAGACAAGCGCGCTTGGCTGAGCCCTAACTATAGTCTCCCATTTGGTCACATTCGGCTGCTACAGCAGCAGCAGCAGCAGCAGCAGCAGCAGCGACAACAACAACAACAACAACAACAACAACAACAACAACAACAACAGCAACAGCAGCAACAACAACAACAACAACAGCAACAGCAGCAACAGCAGCAGAAATCATCAAAACGGCGCCGACTACTTTGAAATTGAATAATGAGTACAACAAGCTTGCTAAACAAAAACAATAATTTAGTGCTTCCAGCAACAAAGGCAATTAAAACACGAACTTGGCACAGAAAAGAAGCAGGCCTCCGTCAATAAAAAAGTGTTTCGAACTTCAATCTACGAGTATATTTGGCTTAAAGCAAACTTAACACGAAAAAGAAAAAAAATTCACTGCGAGAAGGCAAAGTGAGCCGCCAGTAGAGCGCGACGGGGGTTTAAAAACACCCCTGCCACCCAAGGGGGGGGGCAGGCGGCGATGTACAATCAACGCGCTGGGCACTAAAGCCGGTTTGTGCACTTTCGCCGCACAAACCAGTCCATTAGTGCTTCCAGCAACAAAGGCAATTAAAACACGAACTTGGCACAGAAAAGAAGCAGGCCTCCAAAGCCAAACACAACGGGGGATAAGAGCAGCAGCTAGGCATTGAGCTAAAAACAAATCAGCGGGAAGACCACCGTCAAAAAAGAGCACTAAGGGCGGAAGAAAAATGCAGAGAGGCCGCAGCAGTGGCAACACCCGAGCGGGGCAAGTAGCGCTCCACCGCCGGACTCTTCCAGTCGCCGATCCGCTGGATCTCCGCCACCGGCAGGCCCATGCGAGCTGCCCAGGTGGCTCCACCTCAACGCAGGCTGTGAGCCGAGTAGAGCTTGCCGCCACACCCAGCCCTCTGCAGCTTAGAGTCAAGAAACCGGTCCAAGTCCCGAGCAGCTAGATGGCGCCGCTGTCCATTGCGATCGATGAAGGACCAGAGTGGCGCCTCGGCCATCGCCAGCTTGTTGACACACAGATGTCGGCGAATCGCCACTACCGGGCAGAGCGCGGGGCAGGCGGGGAACTTCGGAAGCAGGACGTGGTGGACTCGATCACGGAACTGAATAGTCTTGCCAAAGTCCACGCTTAAGAGGAGGCCGCAACGGTGAGGTGTCAGATTCTGCACCTTCATCCCACTACCCAACTGAGGCGACGATAGAAGGAGTGATGATTTTCGCAGCATCCCCCACCAGGCAGTGATGGTGACCGCCCAGCAGGCCAGTTGCCGATTGTCGCCCTTGTCAACCAGAGACCAAAGTTTTTCCAGCACCGACGGAGACATTGGTAGCTTCTGGTTGACCTGAAGCCCCAGCGCTCGCTTGCAGCCCCGCAGCAGATGCTGGGTGAGGGTGTGCTTCGTCAGGTCCTGAGCGCCGTTCAGCCGAAACCACAGTGAAAGCGAGCTGACGTGACCGCGAACGCTACTGTAGGCTCGCAGGCGCGTGCCCGTGAGGCCAGCCAGGTAGTTTAGCAGCGTGGACACAGTACACCCGGCGGGGTCGAGTCCCTTGGCTGAGCAGTACGCGCGCCAGGACCGCACGTGTGAGCTGATGGCGCTTTTCGAGCGGGCCGCGTAGGAGGAACCGAGTAGTTCACGGGCTCGGTGGCTGAGGTGGTCTGGCGCAGTCTGGCGACCTGAAAACGGAGAAAAGCGGATGTGGCAGCAGAAAGCGTGTGCCGGGAAAGCGAGCAATTGGTGAGACGCATCAATGAGCCATAAAAGCGCAGCAAAAATTCAACAACTGACTGCCCTCGTGCAGCCGAGACGCGGCGTCAGCAAAAATTTGAAACGGCCCTGGCACATGGTAAGCACGCAGCTGAATGTTCTGACGAATGCAAAGCAGCGCCACCGTCTGCAACAGCCTCAACACCAGAGGGCACTTGGAGACCCCATTGTTGATAATACAGCACGCTGCCATATTATCGCAGTAGATGCACAGCCGACAGTTGTGCAGGCGGTCCCGCCACGACAGCAACGCCATCAGAGGTATCGCAGCCTCCTTGTAATTGATAGGCAGATCCCGAAAAACAGCATCCGCGTCGAGATCCCAATTAACGTAGCGCCAGTCACTCACGCCCCCGGCAACCGCAGCACGGCAGCGCCGCCCACCAGGCAGGCGTCCGACTCGATCGCGGCATCGAAGTCGCCATTGAACCAGAGAGTCTTCCACCTTTGAGCTAGCAGAGCACACTTCCACCAGCGCAGCTGACTACGCAGGGCCGCATCCACCTCATCTTGCTGACCGACGGCCAAATTGTTAGAGCGCGAAATCAGGTCCTGAAGAAAGGGGCGACCGCATTCGATCACCTGCGAAGCCCACACCAGCCTGCCGATGATCTGCTGTAAACTTTGCTTGCTGATGCGATCCTTGGCAGCAGCATCGTCCAGTTGCTCTAAAAGTTTCTCCACTTTCTCGTCTGAAAGCCGCTTCAGGCCCTTGACGGTGTCGAGCTCCACACCGAGAAACGTCATCCTTTGCGAAGGCCGCTGACACTTCGTCCAATTCACGGTGAAGCCCAGTCTGGTCATCAGCGACGTCAACACATTAAAGAAGGCCTCGCACTCGTTTTGCAAACCGCAAAAGGCAAAATCGTCCAGATAGGCCTCAGTATTGACAAAGCCGCGGTGCACCATCATCAACTTGACCGCCTCGCTGAGATGATAGAAAGCCGTGACGGAAGCAGCAGCACCAAATGGCAGGCGCGTGTCCACTATGTAGGTGTCGCAAGCATCGCTACCTAGCCGAAACTTCAAACCGGTAAACTTTTGGTCGTCAGGATGGATCCCACATGAACGATAGGCTTCGCTTAGATCGACCTTGCACATAAAGTAATTCTTCTTAAGCCTCTTAGCAAAGTTCTGGACACAGGTGAAACGCAGTCTCTGCTCGCTCTCGTAAGCGGAGTTGACAGACTTCCCTTGCGGCCGGCTGCAGTCATGGATTAAGCGAACGCCACCGTTGGACTTCGGCAGCGCACCAAGGGCGCTGACTATGCGAGGTTTGTCACCAGCAGCACAGAGACGATAACGACCGAGACGAAGCTCATTAGCAATCTGACGCGCAACTCTGTCATGGTGCTTAAAAACCGATGAGTAGTTTGCCACTTCAACCAGCTCGTTGCCATGCATCTGACGATTGGTGATGCGAAAGCCACTAGCAACACCATCAAGGATAAAAGCCATCCGACCGGGCGGAAGATCCAGCTTGGACAACTCCGCCTGCCACTGGGCCAGATTGAGATCAGAGGATAAAACAGGAGGAATAAAATTCGCGCTATGATCGAGTCAGTGTTGCGGTTTCTCCTCACCGCTCGATTCGTCGCGGTGGAAGGCTGCCTCAGAGTGCGCCAGGCCGCATCTTCGGCAGCGATGCAGGAACCGACAGCTCTTGCGTTCGCACCCGCGTATCCTGTTGTAGTCGAAGCAAACCAGTTGATTGCGCTTCTGGGCACCACCCCCCCCATTGCTGCTTCTGGGGAGCCATGAGGTACGCCGCAACCAGACTCAGGTCCGAGCTGTGCGACTCCCACTTGCCATCAGTCGCTTGGCTGAGCCGGCACTCGTCATCAAATCTCATGACACGGCTCTTGTTGAAGCCCAGGTCCAACAACTCGCCAATGCGTGCGGTGTACCTGAGATAGTCTCTGAGCTCTGCCACATCCAATCGACCATGCTGATCCAGTCTGACTAGACGCCCGTCAGTCAGCATCTGAAGCATCGCCTGCGCATTGCCCGTCACCCAATCGCCTAACGACAGCGCCTCGACCGCCACTTCTTTAGACTTACTCTGGCCTAGAAGACACTGCTTGCGCTTGCTGACGAAGTCAACGATTCGGTAGACGCTACTGGAACTTCTCCCTGAGGCTCCCATGTTCTCATGCTGCTGCCCAACTTCATGCTGCACACATCCAGTTAGGCAATTTAGCAACTCACCCGGTACATCACGTGCCTCAGAACGGCCGACCCGTAGCTGCGCGAACTCGGATTCCAGCTGCGCTTCTTCTTTGCGCAGCCTCAGCAGACGGATTCGCTTCTCCGCCTCCAGCAGCTGTTCGTCCAGGCCGCCAGCCGCGCCAGACCCACCGTTCTCGACCTGTCGCCGATTTGGGGGGCTGCCCCCGCTGCTCGCTACCGCCGAGTTCTGCCCTGTAGCTCGCAGATTGGCCTGAACGTTCGTCAGCTCGTCACTCTCGACAGAGGTCTCCACGTCTTGAATATGGGCGCGAAGCCTTTGGACCAGTTTTGCTTTGTTGCCAGAGGTCGGCAAACCAAGCTCCTTTAGTTTCCTTTAGTGCTGGCACAGTTGTGGGGACGGAATCGGCTGACTGGCTACGGGTGCGGTTCATGACTCAGCAAAAGTTTCTATTTCTAAGTAAAAAAAAATTCACTGCGAGAAGGCAAAGTGAGCCGCCAGTAGAGCGCGACGGGGGTTTAAAAACACCCCTGCCACCCAAGGGGGGGGGGCAGGCGGCGATGTACAATCAACGCGCTGGGCACTAAAGCCGGTTTGTGCACTTTCGCCGCACAAACCAGTCCATTCTTTGCGATTTCAAAGTTTCTTTCTTTGACATTGAATAAAGGTTAACCGCTAATCTAAATAGGATTTTTTCCAAATGCAATAAAAAGTTTGATCATCTGCTGAGGCTAGCAAAAATTTTTTGCTTCACAATATTTACTTACAATTGCGCGATGATGATAATGAAACCAATGCTTCGTTAGTGGTGGTGGTGGTGTTTGCGGTGATGGCATGTGAGAGTTTTATTTTTTTCTAATTTTACCTGTACTTTGTGGTTGGTTTTTTGAATCCTGATATTGCTTTATAAGTTTTAATATATTCCATCTGCTTTTGGACTATTTTTTCCTATTTTTGTAGTGGTTTATCTGCTTGCTCGTATTTGCTTTTAGCTTGCTATTTGTTTATCTCTACAAGATGTTCACCACTGGTTTTTCAATGCAATAAAAAATGAAGACAAAAAAGCTAGTGTATGAGAGAGAAATAATTTGAATATTTTAATTAAACAAGCCGCGATTTATTCTTTCTTTTTATTTATTTCAGTTTGAAAGCAAGCAAGCTAATAGGGAACGGTCTGATTGTAGCATATGCTTAGAGTTTGCTCCGCTGAGCACAAATGAGCCATTGTGAAAAAGCGTACACTTGCAGTATTGAAGCTGACAAACTAAAGCAGTAAAACTTTCAGGTTCATATTTCGCATTCGGTAGCACTTCACAGAGGTTTCTTAGTGATAGTGCCTTGGGCAAGTCTATTTTTCCATAAGCAGTAATAGTCTTAATTCGAACACAAACGGATTGACGAGGCAGCAGTTGAGGCGGAACTCTGCGATGCAGCATAGCCACGAAGCGACGGGCAGCCCTGACTGAGGCCGAGTAGCTCCGGGCGCCACAGATACTCAGTTGTCCAGTCGGATAGAGCAATAGAGTCACTCTGGGACTCCGCATCCTCTTGATGAGCACTCGGGGCCAGACGGGACGATAGATGACATGAGTCATGCTGAGAGCCAGTTCCCGCAGAGGCAACTGGGCACCCCTGCCTCCAGCCAGTCTCAGATCCACGCCGCCAACCAGATTGGTCACTCGCAGGGCTGTCGCAGGTGTACTCATTTAGAGAGTCCTTTCTGTCAGTGGTGCTGTCTTTGAGAGCCTTTGAGTGATGCGGGCACAACTCGCTTCTTAAGTTGATACAGAACTTTGGCTTCAGCCAGTTGTAGTAGAGCAGTACATTTTTCACTGCACAACCAGTATCAGATGCTTGAATCAAAGGTGATCCCAGATCCTCTAGGTTGTACACCTGTCTGCCAAGCAGCTCCGTCAGAAAGATGGACTTTTTCACCCCGCTTGTCCAGGTGGGGCCGTAAGCAATGTTTAGAATGTCATTTGCCAAATGCATGTAGCTCGTACGATCGGGATCCATCTGTCCACTTGAAATGATGCAAATTCTTTGAGAGCTTTCTGTAATGTACTTGCATCTCAGGTGAGATTCTGTCCCATGAGAACGGAGAGGCGTACACGTGATGAGTGATATGGTAACTGCCTGCCCGGACTTGGGCAATGGCCAGCTCCTTCACAACGAAATCTCTGCTCGATCTCTCGCGTGGGAAGCCTTGGAAGTCAATATACGAGCTAGCTAGTTCATGATCGGATGGTGTCAAGATGCCTGATATCGGGAAGCCGACTCAGTTCCCCTTCTTAAATAGTTTTTTCCTGCTCAGCTGTAGCCAAGCTCTCCCACTCCCGAATCCCTTAACTGTATGATGAGCAGGGGCGGCCTGTGGAGAAACAGCAGGTTTAGAAATTAGCTGCCTAACTAACTTTCCTATGGCCGAAGCTGGGATGTTAAGCTTTTTGTCTTGGAGCAATGAGACAAACTCACTCCAGCCCACCGGCTCGCTGGCACATTTCGAATCCCTCACGGCACTGTGAAACAAATCCAGGATGTTTGAGGAGGGTATTGTCTTCCCAGAAATTTGCGCCTCGCCATTTTCGGACACCCGAATCAGAGAGGGATTGCCAGATAGGATGGCCCATAGACTGCGGGCTCTCGCTTTAAACTTCTGCGGCACGGATTGGGTGATCTTTTCCCCCCAGCTGCTTGGTGCAATATCAGTTTTCAGCATCTTTGCATCACTCGCAGGTACCGCACCATCCTTTCCAGTCCGCTTGCGCTTGGCCAGCAAACTCTTCATCGCATCAAGAGCAGCTGGCAGCTTTCACATCGTCTGGGCAATCCTCGGCAAGCAAAATATCATTGCATTTCCTCTGCGCATATCTCACAGCAGTGTCCATTTCAGACTCGACTGGCTTCAAATTCTGTGTGAGCATATCGTATTCTGACTTGGGGATCAGAACCATTTCTGAGAACTTATTCATTTTGCTTCTTTTTCTTCACTAGCTTTATTAGAATGTAGAGAATTTTAATAAAACCCGTATTTAGCAGATCCGCTGCTCTTCTATGTGTAGAAATTTTGCGGATTATTTGCTTTTGCTTCACTAGCGCTGCATTTTCAGTGAGTGAGAACGACAGAGTGTTTTGCAATAGGTTATAGCAGGCCTCAATGAGAAATTCATGTACGGCTTTTGGACCCGCTCTGATCAACAGACGTTTAAAGCTGATGGAATATTTCGGTGACGCGAGAACATCAAACAAACTTTCATGTGAGTCGAATGTTTCCATTATCATTTGTGTTGCAGAATATAGAGCAAATGGCAAAATCTCGGCTGTTATTCTTAAGTGTAAACCAGGTGGGGTCGCTGATTGGGCAGGATTCGAGCCCGGACCCGCAGCTCATCAGGGGTGGAAGGGTGAAAATCCAGGAGCAGGTAGGCTCCCCTGCCGTGCGATGTCACGTGCTTGAACACTGACAGCAGAAAGCCGGCCTTCTCAGCAAAACACTGCCTGCCCAGCGCCGCAATCTGCAGCTGGTCTCTGGGGTTCTTCATGATCACAAAGTACATCGCATTCAGACTCATTGTTCGCAACTCCTTCCCTTTAAAAAATACATTTTGGGTCAGCATAACCAGAAAGCAGGGCAAATGATGGACAATTCCAGTGAAAACATTTCGCATTGCAGCAGAATTGGAAGTTTCTTCAATCAGGTCATCAAATACAACCAGGTCATTGGGTCTCAGTGCGGTCTCGATACTGCTGGGAAATCCCTGCTGCAGGTGCACGCCGAGACTGCTCAGCTCAGAGTGTGCTGCTTGTGAAATCCCGTAGTACCACAGAACTCTCCCAGGCTTCACATCAAACAGGACATCCTTGTATTGTATCAGATGTTTCACGAAGGTTGTCTTTCCTGCATTTGTAGGCCCGCTGACAATCATGCAGCTTCCTTGTCGCAGGCGCACATCATAACAGTTTATCCGCTCACGTGTTTCCATCGCCTGTTGAGCTAAATCCTTGATTTTAAAAGTCTAATTAAATTTCTTTTTTCTTAAGCAACTCTCAAACCTTTGCAGAATTCTTTCATTCAAGTGGCTCTGCTGATTTGCATGGAGGTGCCGCAGAACCCACTCAAACGAGCGCTTGAAACGAAACTTTTGATAGGCAAACAAGAGACAGAACAAACCGCATTTAGCAGAGTTGCAGCTCTGAATTCGATTCACATTGCTACGTAAGTAGAATGGAGAATACCAAAAGGATTTCAGTGCTCTGTGAATGATCTCTAAAGTGCTTGAGTCCCAGCCCAGAGAGTTAAAGAGTTCTATGGAATTCTCCTTATCAGCATAACAAACCACCCAGTGACCAAAGGACGAGCCGTACTGAAGCAGAAAGAAAATAAACTTACATCGAGATAAATTTCTTTTGAGAGTTGCTCGCTGAATAAAGTTTAAAGCATAAGATGTTTTATTTATTGAATTCAAGACAATAATTAAACAGTTATTTTGTGGCAAAAAGCTTTTAGCCAGTTTAAGCAGTTGAAAAGCATCCATATTAGCGTTGCGCCAGCGTATTCCTAGGATGGAAAATCTAGCAGAATCTCCCTGTGCTTCGTGACCTCAATCAGTGAGTCATACAGGCACATAACAATCAGAGATACAGGCTCCTCCAGGGCCTGTCGGAAGCGAATCTCCAGCCGCAAATTTCCCTCCTTCTGTCCGTACCACAGGGCCGCTCCCTAGGGCGTGAGATCGAATGCGAAAGCTGTGTTGCCGTTGGAGAACAACTGGTAGGGGACCCACGGAACCGAGTTGGTAGGGCTGGCTGACTGACAGCTTTTCAGGTAGTGCAAGTACTCTCTCACGAATGAATTATTCTCAGGTGCAAATGCAGCGTGGCACATGGCTTCACCACCTTTCTTTAGTGCTAGCTGGCTGAGGTTGAAGCTCTGGAACTCGAAGGGGCTGGAATGGTGATGGCCATTGAAGGCTCGGTGGTTCACGAAGACCAGCATAACGAACTTCGGCAGTTTGCCATGGGTGAATCCTTCAATGTTTTTTGACTGAATTCCCTGGGGTAGAATGAAGTTTTGCATTTCGGTTCGCTCGATGGGGTAAAGTGCGTTCTGATTGGTAAGTCCCTGCTCATGCGCTAGGCTGATGTGAGGCGCCACTTTGACTCGGCGCAGGTTCAGAATACAATGGGAGATTTCCATTCGGTAGGCTGTGTTGTTCTCATCTGGGGTTCGGATGGCAAATGCAGCTTCACTGGGCATCAGCTTGATGTGCAGGTGTAAATTGTTCAGCAGCAGAACAGGACACTGGAAGATGTCGCTGAGCAGCGGTCCCGCATACTCCACCCAGCGGGACTCCCTGTGTCTCTCGGCATGCCCCTCAGCAGCAGTTTCGGGTTCCAGGAATCCGGCGGGGTAGAAATTTAACTGCTGAGCATCGGATGAGCCCATGAGAGCTTTTAGGTAGGCATGGTAGGGGTAGAGCTGGTCTCCACCTGATACAATGCGCTGGTTGATGCTCACGATTACATCTGAGAATGCCGTAGATAGGACAAAGTTTTCTGGGTGCACCCCACTGTCTCTGCGCTCAGTGACAACTCCATCGGCATTCCGAACCTCCTCCCTCATCAAAGCCCCGCCAAGCCGGACTAGGCGACAGCGAATATACAGGAATGAGCTCAGCAGATCAGTGTACTCATCAGCCGATGGATGGCAGTCGAATTAAATAGGTGAGTTAGTAGTAATAGAGTTCACGGGGTGAATATCAACATACGTGGATTTTTCAATAGCAGTCTGCAGCACGGGGGACTTGAACAAATCGAGTCTCGGGTTGAATCCGTAAGCCATTGCTATGAGAGCGAGTCCAGAACACGCTTCACAGTTTCTTTGCCCACTTTTTGGTTTCTTTTGCCTGTTTTCTTGGTCTGTGTTTTAGTCGTTCTTTTCTTAGGTTGCTTGCCACAGGTAGGAGGAATTCAAGTTAAATGCAAAAAAATTGCCCATAATCGGTTTTTTGCTCATGGGATAGAATTTGTACCCCTGATTCTAAAATGACCTCCCATGAAATCCTAACTGATTGGGTTCGCAAGATATGCTCATAATTAAGTTTTTACCATAGATAAGAGGCAGTCCAACAAGCAAAACTTGCCATTCAACGATAAGTTGAATGTATTTTGTCCAAAACAGTTCTCACCACTGTGAATTCAATTTGTATTGAGTGCATGTATGTTTAATCATCCTTTTTGTAGGGTAAAACAAAACAAAAAACTCAAGGCAACTTTGTTAAGTGTGCGATGTTACAACTGATGCTATGCTGTACATTCTTAGCGTAAAGAATTGGCCTCTTCTATATAAATAAGTTTGATTCTCTAAATTAGAGAAGATAACAAGTATTGTACAGTTTTCTAAGTCTATTTACCACCACGATCATGAAATATGCAAAAAAATCACCTGACGTATAATCGATAAAAATATGTACATTCAACCCGCCACCATTAAACGGCAAAAGGCAAAATTTTGCTTGTGATCACACTCACACGATTTGCACATTATTTTTTATCGATCCCTTTATACCTAAATCATGAGCAGTTGCTCAATTTATGGTGATGTAAATGAGTATTTAGAGCATTTTAGAATATTTTGTTTCAATTGATCAACTGTCCAAACAATTTTCTTGTTTTTACTCATCATCATCTACAATGCCAAAGAAAAGAAACCACGAAGAAAATCTCCAGGCACTGTGTGCCATGTGTCTTCGAAGAGCGCATCGCCCTTTGACGGAGCATCAGATTGAACTAATTCAATCTACAGTGTACGAAGGCTTCAAGGTAGAAAGACAATATCTTCCATCTGGCATATGTGACGGCTGCAGAAGGAAGCTTTCGTCTTTGTCCTGCCCAGATTCGCGACCTATTCCAGTCCTACTGGCGTATGACCAGATAGTTACCGACCTTCAGTCTCTGCCGCCTTCAACTCGTGGCAACCCTGACTGCAACTGTGAGCTGTGTAGCTTGGCCAGCTCACACAGGAGCAGCAGTGCAGTGCCAGACACCAAATACTTGGCCACAGGTCCACCAGCAGGCCGAGGTCGTCCTGCTGTGGCAGAGGCTACTGCGATTCAAAAACTCTGCTCGCATTGCATGTCACGGATCGGACCCGGCCTGGAGCATCGCTGCAATAAAACAACCAAATTAAAGAATTTGCGAGACAAAATATCTCCTCTTACCAAGCACCAGCTGGCTAGCTCAGTCATCAAGGAGTGTAATGAGACTGCAGCAGGTGGTATTGTACTAAGTCAAACTGCTGGTAAACCTCTTCGAGTCAAGGTAGCTTCTAGCTCAGCCGCTGAACCTATAACAAGTGTTTCTAGGAAAGGATATATAAGCCACGAAACAATTTCGGCTTTGAAAGTCGGCCTTAGTTTAAGCAGCAAGCAGACTCTAAAGCTGGCCAGAATTCTTAAGTTAGGTGCAGGCCGGCATGTGATCGAGCCTAACCTTCGTGAAGAGCTGCAGAAGAGAGGCCGCTGCCTAACAAGCTTCTTCACGTTTGTTCAGCTGCCATTCATACGTTCATCTGGACAGACTCAGGAGGTTTCGGGACCAAGGCCAGCCGTGATCTGCTCCGATCTTCAAGGTTTGCTAAATCATATTTGCACCGAGCGTGGCATCGAGAACAGCTTTGTCAAGATTGGAATTGATGGTGGAGGAGGCTCTCTGAAAGTTGTGCTGACTGTGACCGGTGAGTCTGAGCCTGCAGCATCGCCAGTAAAGAAGTTAGCCTGCAGCCGCCAGTTTCTCAACTCTGGTGTTAAAAAATTAATGATCATCGCTATTGCTCCTGATGTTAGTGAGACTTATCTCAACGTAAAACTACTACTGGACTCTCTGAATCTACAGGCGATTTCGTTTACTGTTGCTTGTGATCTCAAGCTTGCCAACATAGTGATTGGCTTGCAGAATCACGCGGCAATGTACCCATGTACATGGTGCGAGGCAAAGGCTCCATTCGCTGCGGATGGTCTGACGCGCACATTTGGCAGTGTAACAAAGAATGCAGCTGCCTTTTCCGAAGCAGGCAATGAGTTGCGATCGGCCAAGCTTTTTAAAAGCTGTGTTAACAAACCCCTTTTGTCTGGTGGAGAAGATGAGCCGATACTCAACAAGCTGCCCCCACCTGAACTGCATCTTCTCATTGGAGTTGTTAACAAGATCGTCGACTCGCTTGAAGCTGACGGAGGTCATGTACTCAGCTGGGCTGCAAGCCATAACATCGGGCGCGCTGACTATCGCGGAGGATCATTCGAGGGCAACCAGTGCCACGCAATCCTGCAACTAGCTGATGAACTGACGAGCATCCTGCCTGAGCAGCTGAAGCAGTTTGGTGAAGCCCTTCGATGCTTCCGTGAAGTGGTACACGCTTGCTTTGGGGAGAAGCTACAGCCTGAATATGAACAGCTGATTCAGCAGTTTCGAGAGTCCTACTGCAAGCTACCTATTAGAGTGACACCAAAAGTTCACTGCGTGTTCGTCCATGTGGTCGAGTTTTGCAGACTGCATGGCAAAGGCCTGGGCACATTTTCTGAGCAGGCTGGTGAAAGTGCTCACCATGATTTCAGTAAAGTATGGCAAAACTTTAAGCGCCGGAGTGGTGACCCAGCGATGGGACAACAGCTTCTACAGGCTACGGTACAATATAATAGCTGTCATTTGTAATTGCTTGTAAAACTAAAAATGCTCAATGACAATCTATTTGAATTTACAGCTCAATATCTATTGCATTACAGTTTTCTGTTTTGGTTTAGACTTAGAAAGATTAGCCATTATCTTAAAAATTCTATAGGTAAATAATGATAATAATTATTAATTTGCTGATTCACTGTTTAAATTAATATATATATTTTGAAATAGTGCCTGAACTATTGCACACTACAAATTGAATTCACAGTGGTGAGAACTGTTTTGGACAAAATACATTCAACTTATCCTTGAATGGCGAGCTTTGCTTGTTGGACTGCCTCATATCTATGGTAAAAACTTAATTATGAGCATTTCTCGCGAACCCAATCAGTTAGGATTTCATGGGAGGTCATTTTAGAATCAGGAGTACAAATTCTATCCCATGAGCAAAAAACCGATTATGGGCAATTTTTTTGCATTTAACTTGAATTCCTCCTACCTGTGTTGCTTGTTCTGACCTTGCTTGTTTTGCGTGCTTCGCCACTTTTTTTCTTCTTTTTCATGCGCACCTGCTTCTTATTCACCTTTTTAGCCTGTCCTTGATTTCCTATGTTTCTATTACTCGTACTATTGCTTCTGCTGCTACTGCTGGTTTGTACAGGCTTTGATGCTAATGATGATGATGATGTTATGGAAGGTGCTGGAGGAGGCTGGTAAGTCATTATTCCAGGAAAACTCCCGCAGCCATAGAGCACGGACTTTTCATTTCCCGTCCGAGTCCCTGAATACTGCCGAATCAGCTGCTGATAGTTCATTGAATTGGTGTCTCACGTATCAGAATTGTGAGCAGAACAGGGCTGCCGCTATGAGCAGTCAGTGAGAAGCCAAAGATGTCTCGCAGTTGAACTCGAATGCTGTGTAGAAAATTTGTTTTCTGAATGGGGAAGAAAACTGTTTTCTTAAACACTTTGCTCCAGTAGCTTCCCCATCCGGCTTCAGGATTCATGTTCACAGTTCGCAGCAGGGAATTCCAGTTGCAATTAGTTGACTCCACAATGCTACAATGCACGTTGATCAGATTGGTGGGCGGGCAGCCAATGTGGTACATGGAAACTTGGCGCCCAGGTGGAATTTTCACGGACTGATTTCCGAATCCCAGCCACTGCAAAATTTTACTTGATGGAAGGAATAATTCTGCTCGAGCCGTGTTGTTGAGCACTACCGTTCTCAATTCTTGGATCTCAAACTTTATGCCAATATCTCTAGCGCTGCTCCGCCCCATTAAACCAGACTCATCAGCCTCCATTTCAGACTCCCTCTCGCTCATTGCATCGAAGAACAGTGACTCAGAGTTGGCCAGCAGCTCATTCATGCGCTCCACCAACTCCTCCACTCTAGCAAAGCGTCTGGGTTGAAGAACCAAGGCCTCATGCTCTCTTCCATCTGAGACAGTGAAGCAGTAAGGCTCGTCAACATTGAACCATGCAGCAGGCAGATGGATTTCAGCCAGACCTGCCTCATAGTCCACATTTCGATCCAAGTAAATAGGTGAAGGCAGGTGAAAATGAAAGTCAGTAGGAGTACCTTCAGCATTTTCGCTGTTAATGATGATGCTTCTCATAATTGGGAATGGCTGCACAATGTCGGCATCTTACACTTTTCTTAAGTCCTTCTCATCCACCCAGTCAGTGGAGTCGTAGCCGGCCCACTTGACCAGATATCGGATCTTTCCCTGCCGCTTCTCAGTCTTCAAAATCTTCTCAATCACATACAGCCGCTGCGACTTCGGAACGGCCTGCAGTTCATGCTCGTGAAAAAGCCCACGAATCTCTTCTCCTTTCATGTCTTTTATCTTGTACATGTAGGGATAATGCTTTGGAGCTCTGGACACCACCGTGTACACTTCTTTGCTCCAGTTGGCCTTGTACCCTTTTCTAAAAAGCCTGGGTGCATTGGAAATCCGCACAGACTGGTTTTCGCTGAACTTTGGCTTTCCCAGCTTTTCCACAGTTTCAATCGCTTTCCCGTCATATAAGCTCATCCAGACCTCGGACTCGTTCTCCTGGCTGACATTCGTTGGTGCCATTCGTATGCTTCTGTGGTAAGTTTTGTTGTAGGACTTCACTAGCTTAGGCAGCACATCAAGCCAATGCAGAGTGCTGTTGTGGGTGAAGTAGCGCCACATTTTGCTCTTTAAAGTTCGGTTCCATCGTTCAATGACAGCCGCCTTCTGCTCACTGTTGGTTGGGAATGCCAGGATTCCCCTTTCCATACAGCATTGGCGAAAAGTAGAGTTGATAAACTCTTTCCCTTGATCAGTGCGAACAGTGCGCGGTTGCCGCTTTGAACTTCTGAATATGCTCTCGAATGCCGACTTCACTTCAATAGAAGACTTGTTTTTTAATGCCCTCTCCCATCCGTACTTGGACAGCACATCAATGCATGTTAGAATATACCTGTAGCCGTTATTATACTTGGAAAAAGGAATCATCTCCACCAGCTCCCATTGGTCATCAATGCTTCGAACTATGATTGGGGCCCTCGGATAATTCCTCCTTGCTGGCTTATGTAATGTGTAGACTGTCTGATCGTTAAGCCAGTTTTTCGCAGCTTTTTCACTCACTCGGATACCCTGCGTGCGAACTTCATTAATAAATTTATTGCAGCCAGAAAAGCTTGCTGGCTGCTCAGGGTTAAAGTAAATTTTTTCCATTTTTAATTAGAGAAAAAATTAAACTCATTTCGCATTCTTAAGTTCACCAGTGAACTAGCATAATTATAGAGAGAGATGCTTATTTTATTTTATTTTTAATTTTAAACGAGCTCATTTAATAGGACATTAATGAATAAGCTGAAAAAGCTGGATAAATAGAACTGTTAGACATCAATACAGATGGCATAGCAATGTCCACGCATAGTCACTTAAAAAGTTATCAAGCACTTTTGTCTGCGTCACCATCCTCTCCACCATTGATCACTTTGGGCAACTTGATTGCATTTTGCCTGCGCAGGGGCCACGGAAGCTTTCGTTTGTGACAGCCGCTGTTGCCGAGCCCTGAAGCAGCACGGAACCGGTACCACAGTGGGTCGTGCGACAGGTCGCTGTCTTGCTGGGGTATGCGCCCGACTGAAGTCTCTGGCAGAACAGGCGAGCTGGTTGCATTGTCCGACTCGACGATGCGCAGCCTCTTCTCCTCTTCTTCTTCTTCTTCTTCTTCGCTGACCGGCAGAGTTTCTTGGCCCTCATGCTTGATGTCCTCGGTCTCCAGCTGATACTCACTCTCCGCCGACTTCTCTCGCAGCTCGTTGTCGATCCACTCGGCCTTCTTCCAGAGTTGTCCCCATAGACGGGGAGTCAGCGCCACTGAGTTCCGCCGCAGATAATCCTCTGTACAGTCTTCCGGCAGACGCTTCAGCCAGATGATACCCCTGCTGACCACAACGAGTTTATCAAAGCCAAGCTTGACTGTGACGCTGTGCCGATTGACTGCCGAGTGCACAAGCTGGCGTTTCAGCTGCTTCAACTTCTCCCATTGGTATGCATTGTGGTTAAAGCCAGGGATGCCCGCTCTGAGCCCGCTTTCAGAGGAGAAGAAACGTCGGATTGCAATAAAGCGATGACCTTCGTACTCTTGCACTTGAACTTTGAAGCCGTCACAGAGATCCATTAATGAGATGTTTCTTTAAGAAAGATGCACAAAAATTCCTTTCGTCATGAAGCCAACCTCAAAAAATCGCCCATCTTATATATACTTTCTAGGCGGAGTGGGGTGGGTGCAACAATGAGTTTCCTTCAGTACATATACCAGCATGCGCTTTGTTATCTCACCGGGCCCCCATGCCCACCCGATGTGCCCCCCATGGAATTTCCATGGCTTTCCCTGCGGCAGAGTCCACCTATGCATTTACATAGGGCCGTATGTTCACTCACTAGGGCCCATGGTTTTTCCACGGAAATTCCTGCGGCAGAGTTCTGTTATCCCATACTACTGAAGTCCTTTGAAATGTTACAGTATTTTGCGTAGCTAGCTATCTAAAAACAACAGGTCTGGTAAAACAAGTTTATTGAATTTAACTGTTCCAGAACGATTTACAATTATGTAAATTATGAGTATCACTTGAAGCGCTCTTTTTTTAAGTTTATTGCATATCTACTTGACAAGGTTTGAGTGCACTGTTTCAAAGCGGAAGTTGCTCAATCTGGTGTTGAGCATTCTATAAATCTCGTTTTAAACACAGATCTCGTTTTCAAGTTTGAGAACTTCGACGCTTATTGAAATTACGCGTATTGAGTTAGCCGTTTTACTGTTTAAATAAAACACATTTGCGTAGTAGTAATCTAAATACTAAATTTGTAGTAATCTAAATACTAAATTTGTAGTAATCTAAATACTAAATTTGTAGTAATCTAAATACTAAATTTGGTGACGACAGAAGGACCGCATAATTCGAATTTAGATTTTTTAAAACGTAGACATTGTTACAAACTTGTTAAAAATTAGTTGTAAAAAATAAAAAATACAAATAATTGATGGATTCCCATTACCGCCCAGAATCTCAAATCAATGCACAGTTGGTTCACATTAATGTTAAATATATGGATATGGCTTGCGCTGCTTCCCGTGTCCCATCACCCCGGCAATGTACTGGAAGCACTCAGCCGCGCACTGCTCCAGCTGCAGAGAGCACCGACAGGCCTTCGGCAGATCAGTGAAGCCCGCCGACTCGGCCAGTTTGAGAAATCCGAATTTGAAGCCGTCGTCCAGGCTGTTTAGGCAGCTCTGCAGACTGCCTTGGCAGTTTTTGAGGGCTCGCTTGACATAGTAAGCGGGCGAATTCTGCGTGCGGTTTGGTTGATGCGAGAAAGATGACTCCCATGGCAATCCGGTCTGAACCATGGATGAGCATGTCTATTGTCAAGGCGAATTCAAGCCCTTCATTGTTTCACTTTTTCTTATGACATTGTTCAAATATACCCAACAACAGCCCAAAGTTCCACCCCACCAAGCTAGGATATACTTAGCAACATTGAAAAGTCGCCACTATGCGCCAGTGAGCAATTTCTCTTGGACTGCTATGAAAACTGATCCGGGTAGCTTTAATCCGCCCAACCCTCGCACAACTTCATTCCTCAACTCAAGTCTGACGCGTGGCGTGGCGTAGCCAAGTTGCGTCACTCGCAAAGACTGAGAGACTTCACCTGCACTCTCAAAAGTGGCGACCACAGACGGAATCTGTGGTGTGATGGCGACTTTTCGATGTTGCTGAGCATATTTTTATAAACTTACCTTTTACTGTGCATTTAAAATAATAAGTTTTTCTCTCCTACGTGTGATTTCTATAGGTGGAACTTTTGACTGTTGCTGAGTATTATTTGCTTCCCTTGCACGAGCCACGGACCTGAAAAGACCCTGATATTTGATGCCATAAATTCTATTCAAAAATATCAGTCCACCGGTAGCTGAGGAGGTTATTGCGGCGCTGATTGCTAGTTTGGAAGGCTAAAAACTTCTACACCTAATCTTGGAAAATCATTTAAAAGTGCCACTTACAGGATCATTCTCGCCGCCAGTAGGGTCTAAATACCGGATGAGGTAGGCTGCGCTGCAGTTGACTTGGCAGTTCAGCGCAGCCGCATCGCAGTTGCATTCCTCCGGGGCTCTCGGGTCATGCAGCAGAGGATTGAAGAGATCATACGGGCAGTTCCGATTGAAGATGATGCACTGGATCATTTGGTATGCCTGCAGCAAGATGCGAAGGGGCTGCTTAAATTGAAACTCGAATAGACTTGAATTAACTTATTCAGTGGAAATTTCACTACGCTAAAAGCTAGAACGCACCAAGGGCTTTAGCACCAGGGGCTTTAGCACCAGGGGCGCCAAAAAATTAACCAAGCATTAATTAAACAAAAAATCAATTAAATCAATGAGCCCACTTACCGAAGGCGGCATGACCTTCTCAGACGCAGGCAGGCAGACGGCCATGAGAGGCAGCAGAGCCGTGACCAGAGCGATTTTCAGCATGATTTGCTAATTGCCAACTCAAGCGAGTTACAGGTAAGCTAGTAGACAATGTATGCAAAAAGACACAGTTGATTGAGCAGAATATTTATAACACTCAATACGCAGGTGAAAGGCACAGATCGAAAGTCAATTGGCCAATCAACTCGAGCGATTGTGCAACTTGGTGCTAATTAACCCAATTACAGCTCAGGTTTCGACCGATCGCACCTTTGCTATTGAGTTTTGTAATAATACGAAGTATTCATTTTCTGCTATAAAACCGGGCACAATTTCGCAATTTACAATTGCCCCAGGTGCAAGTGCTTAAATTCAGCCTTAATTACGAGAATCGAGGTATTTGTGATGCCATTGTATCAATACTTTCACCCCGACACAATAATATCAATTAGTTTTAGCCAGTATTTTAAAGCGATGTACAATTGTACATTTACCCCATATAAAAAGCTTATCACGTGACTGCCTTTCCACGTTTATTATCCATCCACCCTTCTAATCCTTGCTTTTGCGTTTGATAAATGTGGAAATTGAGGTGGTCTGTGCTGGGCAAAATATATTCAAAAACTCAAATACTCAAATTAAAAAGTCGCCATCTTTGAGATTTCGCAGTAAATTCTAGCTCAGTATTGACTTTTGATATTTGATTTTTTAATATCAAAATGGTTGGCCAGGTGAATAGAGGCTGGTTGAAAGACACGGCTCACTGGGGCAAAGGGGGCGACTTTTCAATGTTGCTGAGTATACATATGCATGCGCTGGTTTAGTATGCAGCTTTGTTGAGCAATGGTCACTCACTCACTCACTCACTCACTCACTCACTCACTCACTCACTCACTCACTCACCCACCCACTCACTCACTCACTCACTCACTCACTCACTCACTCACTCACTCACTCACTCACCCACCCACTCACTCACTCACTCACTCACTCACTCACTCACTCACTCACTCACCCACTCACTCACTCACTCACTCACTCACTCACTCACTCACTCACTCACTCACTCACTCACCCACTCACTCACTCACTCACTCACTCACTCACTCACTCACTCACTCACTCACTCACTCACTCACTCACTCACTCACTCACTCACTCACTCACTCACTCACTCACTCACTCACTCACTCACTCACTCACTCACTCACTCACTCACTCACTCACTCACTCACTCACTCCCAAAAGCAGAAAGTACTCGGTCTTTAGCCAAGGTGATGAAAGCAATGAAATTAATTATATTTTGTATAGCTATTGAGGATAAAAGGAAATTCTGCGAAACTTCTACAGCAACAAAATAAAATTGACTTCACTGGAGATTTCAGGCAATAAAATAACCAAGTGGAAAGATATGCCTACTACATTGAGCTCTCTATCGAACGGGATAAAATAGTAGAAATTGCAAAAATTTCAATAGTAACTAAAAATACGGTTTCTATGCTCAACTAAATGTAATTTTTAATGGATTTCTAACACAAATAATGCTATGATATTGTACCGGGAGAGCGGCTATAACTACGGGACTCGTGCTTTACTATGAATTACATCGGGTTTAGCGCATGCACACAGCAGCTATTCTAATAGCTAGTCTGCTTGAATCAAATTTTCCTTACACTTCGCGCGTTAAAGATGAGAATCTTCCTTGCCTGGACTACTCTGATTGGTTGAGAGGAACAGGGAGGCTGTTTTATCGATCGATTGCGCGGACTATGAGCATGCAGTTAAGGGTAACGAGAGTCGAGGCTTGATAGCTCAGAGTTGTTTCAAATTTAAGCTTTTGGGAGCCGAAACATTGCGATTTACAGCATGATAAACCTCATGTTATTTATATAAAGACTGTTCAGCTGCCGGCAACAGAAGACTGAAATAATAAATTCTCAGCCGGCGGGAGCGGTGAAGTTGCCCGCCCAGTCGGGGTACTCGGTCATGTTGAACAGAGCCGTGCCGTAGGTCAGGCTGGCTCCGACCACCACCAAGCCGGACACGATAGTCAGCACGAAGCCGCTCTTGATCTGGGCGGAGTTGAAATTGTACATTGATAAAGCTATTTTTAGCATAGCGGAAAGCCATCCCTCTAGTCTTGGGTGGAGTTAATTGGTACATGTACACTGATAAGGCTATTTTTAGAATGGCCGAAAGCCATTCCCCCTAGTCCTGGGTGGACTGAACTTGTACATGTACATTGCTAAGTCTATTTTTAGCATAGCGGAAAGCCACCCCCTAGACCAGGGTGGGGCTAATTGGTACATGTACACCGATAAGGCTATTTTTAGCATAGGGGAAATTCAGAAGTGTTTTTTAGAAAACTTCCATCTTAGACCCAACTCTGTACACTCAGGAATTCTCGCGGCGATTCACGTCCTCCCAAACCCTAAGATTCTGTAAACGCAGGCATTCCTGCGGCAATTTAGCTCGTACATTCTTCTAATCCCTGAGGCGGCATCCTCCCCTCCCAAGGACGCACCATGTCGGCCACGGTGAGATAGCCCTTAGAGAACACAATAGAATTCGGGGGCGTGGCCACGGGCAGATTGAAGGCCAGCGAGGCGGCGATGGTGCAGGGCAGCATCAGGGCCAGCGGGTTCATGCGGATGCTGCGGCACTGAAATTATTCATAAATGTAAATCAAACGACAATCGCCTAGATGCTACTAGTGGTAACTGAATGAGGCTTACGAGATCAACCAGGATGGGCAGCAGGATGCTGGCTGTGGCGGTGTTCGAAGTGATCTCAGTGATGAAGGTGGTGCAATAGGTCACGATGAGCACCATCAGGGGCCGCGGCAGGGCGCCCAGCGGCTTCAGCTGGTCGCCGATCATCAGGGAGAGGCCCGACTCCTGCGGCGGAGGGATAGAACAGGTGACTCGTGTGACTAACAGGTGACTTGAGTGTTTAACAGGTGACTTAGTGACTAACAGGTGACTTAAGTGACTAGCAGGTGACTTGAGTGACTAGCGGGTGACTTAAGTGATTAACAGGTGACTTAAGTGACTAACAGGTGACTCGCGTGACTAACAGGAGACTTTAGTGACTAACAGGTGACTCGCATGACTAACAGGTGACTTGAGTGACTAGCGGGTGACTTAAGTGACTAACAGGTGACTTAAGTGACTAACAGGTGACTTGAGTGACTAGCGGGTGACTTAAGTGACTAACATGTGACTTGAGTGACTATCAGGTGACTTAAGTGATTAACAGGTGACTTAAGTGACTAACAGGTGACTCGCGTGACTAACAGGTGACTCGAGGGACCAACAGGTAGCTCGCGTGATTACAAGTGAATCGTATATCTATCATGTGAGTTTAATGCCTGCTGTATGATTTTAGTGTCTTTCGTCCAATGAAGAATTTTTTAAATAATTATAGCGGCTTGTATTGGATACTATATAATTGACTTCTTCATCTCAGGAAGCATAATTAGAGTCCAGCAGTAGCAGCCGGTCACCTTGGTGGCCTTGGCCAGGGCGAAGCCACCACCTAGCAGGATGACAATGCCCCAGGGCAGGCGCTCGTGCACGGCCTGCCAGGTCAACAGGGTGCTCGCCTGCGGGCGCGCCGCCGTCTCGTCCTCCTTAGCGGCGTCGTCGCCCTGTTGAGCCGTCGGCCTCCTCTTGAACGGATTTCTCGACGGCAGCACGAACAGCAGGATGGACATGAGCAGCGCCGGCTGGGCGTCAGACATGTACACTCGGGTGTCGCCGTCTCTGGTCTTTGTCGTGAACAGAGGGCTCCAGCCGGTGCGGCTGATCCACAGCAGCACCGTGGCGCCGAAAAGGATGATGCAGCTGACCTCCGGGAAGCTGCAAGGAGTGCGGTTCGAGATTGTAGGGTCCATCTAGTAGAGTCACAGGGTCCCCTAGTGAGGTCAAAAGTCTACTGAAAATTTTGGATCTACCAATGGTCGTTGCGTCAACTAATGAGTCATAGGGTCTACTAATATGAGTCATAGGGTCTTCTAATGAGTCTAGGGTCTATTAATATGGGTCATAGGGTCTACTAATATGAGTCATAGGGTCTACTAATATGAGTCATAGGGTCTTCTAATGAGTCTAGGGTCTATTAATATGGGTCATAGGGTCTACTAATATGAGTCATAGGGTCTACTAATATGAGTCATAGGGTCTACTAATACGGGTCATAGGGTCTAGTCATGAGTCATAGGGTCTACTAATGAGTCATAGGGTCTACTAATGAGTCATAGGGTCTACTAATGAGTCATAGGGTCTACTAATGAGTCTAGGGTCTATTAATATGGGTCATAGGGTCTACTAATAAGTCATAAAGTCTTCTAATGAGTCTAAGGTCTATTAATATGATCATAGGGTCTACTAATTAGTCATAGGGTCTTCTAATGAGCCATAGGGTCTTCTAATGAGTCTAATGAGTTATACATGTAGGGTCTTCTAATGAGTCATACATGTAGGGTCTTCTAATGAGTCATACATGTAGGGTCTTCTAATGAGTCATACATGTAGGGTCTTCTAATGAGTCATACATGTAGGGTCTTCTAATGAGTCATACATGTAGGGTCTTCTAATGAGTCATACATGTAGGGTCTTCTAATGATTCATACATGTAGGGTCTTCTAATGAGTCATACATGTAGGGTCTTCTAATGTGTCATACATGTAGGGTCTTCTAATGAGTCATAGGGTCTATTAATTGGGTCATAGGGTCTACTAAAATGTGTCATAGGGTCTACTAATAGGAACTATAGGGTCTTTATGAAATCGTGGCGTCTTTCATCTGGGTCACGAGGTATTTCAGAATCATGCCAGACAGCTGCAACGTTGTATGTGATACCCCTGTCACTGATAATGCAGATCCCAGATCCTTTTAGAAACCAATCCGCACAAAACTAAATGTTGTCCCGTCTCAAGACTGGGCCGCAGCCACTGCATTACTTTCAGGACATGGGGTGACAACAAAACTAAAAGTGCAAGCCATCAGCTCACGTGATCGGTCCGAGTTTCTCGTACTGCGACTTCAGAGCCCGCTGCACAGCCTCAGCTTCTTCGGGGCTTTTGCCGCCGCCTCTGCACAAATTCCTGAGTAGTAATTGAGAGTAATTTACACTAATTACCTTTGAGAGCCTCAATTACGAAATTATTCAGGCAGTCAGGGCATGAATACTGATAATGGAAAGCTGACAGTGGGATTACTATAGTCATGAATTAAGTTAATTAACAATCAGTCAAATCGGAAATGAGTCTTGTCATAGAGGAATCTGATCATGGCTAGATATATCTGATCATAGTTGAATCTGGTCATAAATTAATTCGTTTATAAGTTAATTTGATCGCTAAGTAACTTAGTCAAAAATTAACCTAACCATGAATGATTCGGTCATAGAAGAATCTGTTTATAGATAAATAAGTATGGTCATAGATGAATCTGGTCACAGCTGAATCTGGTCATGGATGAATCTGATGATAATGAATCTGGTCAAAGATGAATCTGGTTATAGATGAATCTGATGATAGATGAATCTGGTCATAGGTGAATCTGGTCATAGATGAATCTGGTCATAGATGAGTCTGGTCATAGATGAATCTGGTCATAGATGAATCTGATCATAGATGAATCTGATCATAGATGAATCTGGTCATAGACGAATCTAGTCATAAATGAATCTGGTCATAAATGAATCTGATCATAGATGAATCTGGTCATAGACGAATCTGGTCATAGATGAATCTGGTCATAGACGAATCTGATCATAGATGAATCTGGTCATAGATGAATCTAGTCATAGATGAATCTGATCATAGATGAATCTGGTCATAGATGAATCTGGTCATAAATGAATCTGATCATAGATGAATCTGGTCATAGACGAATCTGGTCATAGATGAATCTGGTCATAGACGAATCTGATCATAGATGAATCTGGTCATAGATGAATCTGGTCATAGACGAATCTGATCATAGATGAATCTGGTCATAGATGAATCTGGTCATAGATGAATCTGATCATAGATGAATCTGGTCATAGATGAATCTGGTCATAGATGAATCTGGTCATAGATGAATCTGGTCATAGATGAATCTGGTCAAAGATGAATCTGGTCATAGATGAATCTGGTCATAGATGAATCTGGTCATAGATGAATCTGGTCATAGATGAATCTGGTCATAGATGAATCAGGTCATAGATGAATCTGGTCATAGATGAATCTGGTCATGGATGAATCTGGTCATAGATGAATCTGGTCATAGATGAATCTGGTCATAGATGAATCTGGTCATAGATGAATCTGGTCATAGATGAATCTGGTCATAGATGAATCTGGTCATAGACGAATCTGGTCATAGATGAATCTGGTCATAGACGAATCTGATCATAGATGAATCTGGTCATAGATGAATCTAGTCATAGATGAATCTGATCATAGATGAATCTGGTCATAGATGAATCTGGTCATAGATGAATCTGGTCATAGATGAATCTGGTCATAGATGAATCTGGTCAAAGATGAATCTGGTCATAGATGAATCTGGTCATAGATGAATCTGGTCATAGATGAATCTGGTCATAGATGAATCTGGTCATAGATGAATCTGGTCATAGATGAATCTGGTCATAGATGAATCTGGTCATAGATGAATCTGGTCATAGATGAATAAGCAGGACAAGAGCAAAGAAGCCGCACCTCGGTCCCAAGAAGAGGAACTGCAGCCAGATCCAGGCCAGCAGCAGGCAGCTGATCGATATGGGAAAGGCAAACAGAAACCAGGAGCCAAAATTGAACGGCGTTTTGTTGCCAAAGTTGGTTGCCAGATTGTTGTTAAGAACAAGATTCGGCGGCGTCCCAGTCAGCGTCGGCGTCCCGCCGTAGTTGGCGCTGTAGGCCACGGCGATGGTGAGCATCTTGCAGATGCCGCGGAACTCCCCGTTCTCCGGCTGTTGAATGTACTGCAGCACGGTGAACTGCTGCTGCTGCTGCTGCTGCTGCTGCTGCTGGCTGGGCTGCTGCCCTTTGCTGTGACTCTGGTCCGATTTTGGCTCCACAGACACCTGCAAGTTTATGGCTGATTTCTGACTGCTGGCAGATCCCTGATCTTCATGCGGTAGGGCAACCCCTGATCTTCATGCAGTAGGGCAACCCCTGATCCCCATGAGGTGGGGCAGCCCCTGATCTTCATGCAGTAGGGCAACCCCTGATCTTCATGCAGTAGGGCAACCCCTGATCCCCATGAGGTGGGGCAGCCCCTGATCTTCATGCAGTAGGGCAACCCCTGATCCCCATGAGGTGGGGCAGCCCCTGATCTTCATGCAGTAGGGCAACCCCTGATCCCCATGAGGTGGGGCAGCCCCTGATCTTCATGCAGTAGGGCAACCCCTGATCCCCATGAGGTGGGGCAGCCCCTGATCTTCATGCAGTAGGGCACCCCTGATCTTCATGCAGTAGGGCAACCCCTGATCCCCATGAGGTGGGGCAGCCCCTGATCTTCATGCAGTAGGGCAATCCCAGATCTTCATGCAGTAGGGCAATCCCAGATCTTCATGCAGTAGGGCAGCCCCTGATCTTCATGCAGTAGGGCAATCCCAGATCTTCATGCAGTTAGGGCATCTCCTGATTCCTTACACCTAGCAGACCCCACGACCCCCTACCAGGCCTTGCATGGACCCCTACCAAGCCTTCCATGGACCCCTACCAAGCCTTCCATGGACCCCTACCAAGCCTTCCATGGACCCCTACCAAGCCTTCCATGGACCCCCTACCAAGCCTTCCATGGACCCCTGCCAAGCCTTCCATGGACCCCTACCAAGCCTTCCATGGACCCCTACCAAGCCTTCCATGGACCCCTACCAAGCCTTCTATGGACCCCTACCAAGCCTTCCATGGACCCCTACCAAGCCTTCCATGGACCCCTACCAAGCCTTCCATGGACCCCTACCAAGCCTTCCATGGACCCCCTACCAAGCCTTTCATGGACCCCCAGCAGGCCTGCCGGACCCCATCCAGCCGCACGCACCATGGGCACCGCAGCGGACTCATCCGCGATCCCGTCGGCACCATCGGCAGCCGCCTGGGCAGCCTCAGCCTTGCGCAGCTGATCGTACACCATGAGCTCCTGCAGCACCGCGTCAACAATCGGCAGCATCATGGCGGCCGTGGCGGTGTTGGATATCCACATGGACATGAACCAGGTGGGCAGCATGAAGCCCAGGAGCAGCCAGCGGGGCTGCACACCGACCAGCTGCAGCACCAGCAGCGCCATCCGTCGGTGCAGATTCCAGAATTCCACGCTGATTGCCAGCATCAGGCCGCCTATGAACAGCATGTTGGAGTCCTGCGGGTGCGGCGGGGTCGGTTCGGGATTCGACTGCCGATCCTCCGCCCTCAGATGCTTTAGTATTCCGCCCTCAGATGCTTTAGTATTCTGCCCCTCCGCCCTCAAATGCTTTAGTATTCCGCCCTCAGATGCTTTAGTATTCCGTCCTCAGATGCTTTAGTATTCCGCCCTCAGATGCTTTAGTATTCCGCCCTCAGATGCTTTAGTATTCCGCCCTCAGATGCTTTAGTATTCCGCCCTCAGATGCTTTAGAATTCCGCTTTCCGCCCTCAGATGCTTTAGTATTCCGCCCCCCCCTCGCCCTCAGATACTTTAGTATTCCGCCCCTCCGCTCTCAAATACTTTAGTATTCCGCCCCTCCGCTCTCAAATACTTTAGTATTCCGTCCCTCCGCCCTCAAATACTTTAGTATTCCGCCCCTCCGCCCTCAGATTCGTTAGTATTCCGCCCCTCCTAAACTGTTAAAAAATTTCCAGAATTCGTTCTGCTCAACCCTTAGAAAACATGCATTTTGAGCAGTAGAGCAGGCGCGGGTCGAACTTACCGAGAAATAAGCCGGGCAGAGAACTTTCGATGGGATGATTTTAAAAGCTGGCGCGAGCACCACGGGGATCAGAGCCGTGACGCCGATGGGCAGGGATTCCGTCACCCAGTACACCGCCATGATCAGCAGCATGTAGGCCACTCGCGCCTCCTGGGGATTTGAGGGATTTTAGCCGGCAATGAGGCCAGCAAAGTGCCAGTTGTAAAGTGCAAATCATGATTGAGCCCGATTGGTAAACTCCTCGCATTCACATAGCTGAACTCATCTGGCAGCAGCAGCCTAGAAGTGGGATTGGCGCCAGACTCATCTCATTCCCTAGTAGCTTATAATTAGGATTGGCGCCAGACTCATCTCATTCCCTAGAAGCTTATAATTAGGATTGGCGCCAGACTCATCTCATTCCCTAGTAGCTTATAATTAGGATTGGCGCCAGACTCATCTCATTCCCTAGAAGCTTATAATTAGGATTGGCGCCAGACTCATCTCATTCCCCAGTAGCTTATAATTAGGATTGGCGCCAGACTCATCTCATTCCCCAGTATCTTAGAACTAGGATTGGCGCCAGACTCATCTCATTCCCCAGTATCTTAGAACTAGGATTGGCGCCAGACTCATCTTATTCCCCAGTATCTTAGAACTAGGATTGGCGCCAGACTCATCTCATTCCCCAGTAGCTTAGAATTAGGATTGACGTCAGACTCATCTCATTCCCCAGTAGGTTAGAAGTGGGCTTGGCGCCAGACTCATCTCATTCCCCAGTATCTTAGAACTAGGATTGGCGCCAGACTCATCTCATTCCCCAGTAGCTTAGAATTAGGATTGACGTCAGACTCATCTCATTCCCCAGTATCTTAGAACTAGGATTGGCGCCAGACTCATCTCATTCCCCAGTATCTTAGAACTAGGATTGGCGCCAGACTCATCTTATTCCCCAGTAGCTTAGAAGTGGGCTTGGCGCCAGACTCATCTCATTCCCCAGTAGCTTATAATTAGGATTGGCGCCAGACTCATCTCATTCCCCAGTATCTTAGAACTAGGATTGGCGCCAGACTCATCTCATTCCCCAGTAGCTTAGAATTAGGATTGGCGCCAGACTCATCTCATTCCCCAGTAGCTTAGAATTAGGATTGGCGCCAGACTCATCTCATTCCCCAGTATCTTAGAATCAGGATTGGCGCCAGACTCATCTCATTCCCCAGTAGCTTAGAAGTGAGACTGGCGCCAGACTCATCTCATTCCCCAGTAGCTTAGAATTAGGATTGGCGCCAGACTCATCTCATTCCCCAGTAGCTTAGAATTAGGATTGGCGCCAGACTCACCGGCCTCGGCGCCAGAATCGGCAGCGGAGAGAACAGGATCGGCGCCAGACAGAACACGAGCAGTTTTCTCCAGCGCCAGATGACGCTGAGCCGCTGCGCACAGGTGGCGGTCTCGGGCATGTCGAAAAGCCTAATAAGAAAAGCGTAAACATGGTCATCAACAGTTTCTTTCCCCGGGATTTACGAGCTAAAAGCAGGCTCATTTCCTTCTTTAGTCCACCTTCAGATTGAAAAAAATTAGGTACGCACCTGCATGCCAGGCTTAAAAATGGCCCCACACTAAAAAGTGCAAACGGATTCCGCGTGGGGAAGCAGGGAAGAGAATTTCCCTGTAGTGTATTTTTGGCGTCGCCGTTTGGGCTGAGGCAGGGAGGAGGGGGGGGTGGGTTCAGAGCAATGTCAGACATCTAGGCTGGCGCGAGGTGGTGGCACTGATGGCGTGCGTGACAAACTGGCAGTGAGCGCGAACTGGGGGAAAGCAACTGCTGCTGCGGGGCGCAGGCATGAAGCTGCTTTCAGTCAAAGCCATCTACCCCACCCTCTTCCGTCACTGTTTTCTTGTCTGGTACTGTTGCCAGATCAGGTCCTCATCTCTGATCCTCAGGGGAAACAATCGTGCGTTTGTTTAAATCAGGGGTGGGCATACCCCGGCCCGCCAAGCCTCTCTATCCGGTCCTCGGGTACTTTGAAACTTCGCAATAGCAATCCGGCCCGCTCAAGGTTTGTGTCTCTTCTCTCAACCCTCCTCTCTCTTCTTTCCTCTCTTCTATCCCCTCTCCTCTCCTCTCTTCTCCTCTATTCCCTCCTATCTTTCCCTTCCATCTGGCCCTTGAGGCAAAAGGTTTGCCAACCCCTGGTTTAAATGCATTCATTCAGATTGATTTTCACTTCAGTCTCTGAGCACTGCGGCTCTTTGAAAACCGCTTTCATCTCTTTTGAGCCAGTACAAAGCTTTATGAAAACTAACATTCTGTTTGACAGACACATGGTCTCACACATGAGATGAAGGATGCTTAGTCTCATACATGAGATGAAGGATGCTTAGTCTCACACATGAAGAACACTTAGTCTCACACATGAAGAACACTTAGTCTCACACATGTGATGGACACTTAGTCTCACATATTAGATGAAGGACACTTTGTCTCACAGATTAGATGAAGGACACTTAGTCTCACACATGAGATGAAGGACACTTAGTCTCACCCGAGATGAAGGACACTTAGTCTCACAATTAGATGAAGGACACTTAGTCTCACACATGAGATGAAGGACACTTAGTCTCACCCGAGATGAAGGACACTTAGTCTCACAATTAGATGAAGGACACTTAGTCTCACACATGAAGAACACTTAGTCTCACACATGTGTGGACACTTAGTCTCACAGATTAGATGAAGGACACTTAGTCTCACACATGAGATGAAGGACACTTAGTCTCACACATGAAATGAAGGACACTTAGTCTCACACATGAGATGAAGGACACTTAGTCTCACACATGAGATGAAGGACACTTAGTCTCACACATGAGATGAAGGATACTTAGTCTCACACATGAGATTAAGGATACTTAGTCTCACACATGAGATTAAGGACACTTAGTCTCACACATGAGATATAAGATTCTATATAAGTGGTAAAGTTAAAATAAACAGTTCCAATGAGCCCTTGTAAGCTATCCAAAGCGCATGCGGAGGCTTACCTGAACTTCTGTTTACGAAAGTCTTGAAAGTGTTTGAGTCGTCTCTTCTAATTAAAGGATCTGTAGCGCTCACGAAATCCTTAGCAAGGATATCCTATTTTTAAGCTGTAGGAGTAACCCAGTGATTTATCTACCGAACAAATGTGGGATCGGATGGGCGATTCAGCTAGGTGAGGTGGATGAGGGGTGACTTGGCGAGATTCTCTGCATCGCTGCGCTGACTGGCTGGAGGGCGAGGAAGGGGGCGACGGATTAGAAGGGGAGAAACCACTGGGATGGAGGGAGAATGGGGTGGTGGGGCGGCGATCCCAAATCGATTCGCCTCAGTCATGAGGGTGTAGGGGGGGGGGAGGGAGTCCTCCAGTTCTATCCATGGCTCAGCAGTGTACAGCCTGGGGCAGTAGCAGGGATGTACAGTGCCAGCGTCTGGGCATCTAATATTGTTAGGCAGCCTGCGGGGGTGCCAGCACTAAGCGTCCACTGCGCTTAGGAAAAAGAAGTTTTGTGCTTACTTTTTAGATAACTGCTAGCTATGCAAACTCTGATTTCCTAGCTCAAGGCAAGAAATAGTTGTCCGTGTGTACTAGCAATCTCTTGGGCAGTGGAAAAGAAGTACATCGTGCAGTTTCAGTTTTGATGCACGTAAAGCAGACGATGCTAATGTAAGATTCGCTCACGAGTGCCATAGACTATTATCGCACGAGTAAGCCTAGTAGTAGGCATATTGTCCCATGACTGAGCGTGCGTTGAAAAAATTCTTCGTCACAGCACTGTACTTTATTATCTGCACGCTTTTTGTTCCTGCAGCTAGGAGTTCCTACCATAGACATTTTCTTAGTGACCATAGACAATTTCTTGCTATGCACAAGCTTCTGATCGTGAGTTTGGCCCCATATGGATTCATTATTTCCTAACGGCATGAGAAGCGGCATGACGGCCGGTGAGATCTCCCACCATTTGGAGTGGGCCGACGTTGAGAAGCTTGTGGACGAGCAGTTACGTCTCCAAGCAACTAGTGTGGACGACAACGAGGAGCTGAACCGCCTATTCGACTCCATCCCTGATTTGAACGAAAACTAGAAAACTTATTAAACTAAAAAATACAGGAAAAACTTGAAGGCCCAAATTTACTTTCTTCGACTGTATAAGCGAAAAAATTAATAAGCACAGTCTGTAATTCATAATCTTATCGGCGAATAAATTGCACTTTTAATTAAAGTTGATAGATACAAAATTTAAAAAGCAAAAAACTGGAGCTAAGCAAAGAAATGTTAAGGCAGGTACGACGTACGAGTAGGTAACAGTTATTAGTCTGGAAAACATACTGGGTTTGATGATGCTATGAATTTAGCAGCTATGCCTACTAGCATTCCTGAAATAAACTGTAAAAACAATGCGCAACACAATGATGCGGTCCAGTTTCTTTTAACTTAATTAAACTGGACACAATGATGCGGTCCAGTTTTCTTCTAACTTAATTAAACTGGACACAATGATGCGATCCAGTTTTCTTCTAACTTAATTAAACTGGACACAATGATGCGATCCAGTTTTCTTCGAACTTAATTAAACTGGACACAATGATGCGATCCAGTTTTCTTCGAACTTAATTAAACTGGACACAATGATGCGGTCCAGTTTGCTTCTAACTTAATTAAACTGGACACAATGATGCGGTCCAGTTTTATTCGAACTTAATTAAACTGGACACAATGATGCGGTCCAGTTTTATTCGAACTTAATTAAACTGGACACAATGATGCGGTCCAGTTTTCTTCGAACTTAATTAAACTGGACACAATGATGCGGTCCAGTTTTCTTCGAACTTAATTAAACTGGACACAATGATGCGGTCCAGTTTTCTTCGAACTTAATTAAACTGGACACAATGATGCGGTCCAGTTTTATTTTTATTTATTACAAAGACTACTGTCTAAGAATTTTAACCAAAAAGTAGTAGAAAAATCATTTAATCAATATACGCTTTAAATACTACTTTTATACGAGCAGTAGTGTTTAAATCCGTGCAGAATTAAAATCTCTGAAAAAACTGACATAGAATTAACAAGAACACACACTATACGCGTATATTCATTAGCTATAACACAATCGGCATATAATACTGATACTACTGCCAATCAGTCAATCAGTAGTACTGTCGGCGTTGATTTCTAGTCATACGTTCGGCGTGACGGCGCAATCTGGCGTTGATCTGCTTGTTTAGCCGGACGCATTCGCTGTTCTCCTGCAAGGTTGATGATTTATGATTTATGACAATACATCTATACTTAAAATATTTTGGTATAAAAAATTACATTTATTATAGCCTACTTATTTACTAATTATGCGATTAATGTTGTATTAAATTACGAGCTATGATTTAGTTTTAGTTTGTAAAATTAGATAGCTCTACTAATTAGTAGTAGCATGTACTTTTCAGGCGAAAATAACTGTTACTAAGACGAATGAAAATATATTTCTTGTCACTGCGGACACAGTTGAGAATTTAGTCGGAATTCTCGCGCGATCAAAGATAAGAAACCGGCTGCACCCAGGAGACGGTGAGTCATGCCACTGCACAGTGCTTACAAGAGAAGTCAAATTTAATGTCAGCTTTTTTTAGAAATGCTTCAATCAGGCGAATACAGAATTTTGATGATTAAGAAACACTTCCTAAAAAGTGTTTTTAATTATTCATATTCGACGGTACTGCACACGATTCAGGCGGGAATTCAGATGATTCAGATGGAAGATTCAGATGATTCAGATAGAAGATTCAGATGATTCAGATAGAAGATTCAGATGATTCAGATAGAAGATTCAGATGATTCAGATAGAACATTCAGATGATTCAGGTAGAACATTCAGATGATTCAGATAGAAGATTCAGATGATTCAGATAGAACATTCAGATGATTCAGGTAGAACATTCAGATGATTCAGGTAGAAGATTCAGATGATTCAGGTAGAACATTCAGATGATTCAGATAGAAGATTCAGATGATTCAGGTAGAACATTCAGATGATTCAGGTAGAACATTCAGATGATTCAGATAGAAGATTCAGATGATTCAGATAGAACATTCAGATGATTCAGGTAGAACATTCAGATGATTCAGGTAGAAGATTCAGATGATTCAGGTAGAACATTCAGATGATTCAGGCGGGAATTCAGATGATTCAGGTAGAACATTCAGATGATTCAGGTAGAAGATTCAGATGATTCAGGTAGAACATTCAGATGATTCAGGTAGAAGATTCAGATGATTCAGGTAGAAGATTCAGATGATTCAGATAGAAGATTCAGATGATTCAGGTAGAAGATTCAGATGATTCAGATAGAAGATTCAGATGATTCAGGTAGAACATTCAGATGATTCAGGTAGAACATTCAGATGATTCAGATAGAAGATTCAGATGATTCAGGTAGAACATTCAGATGATTCAGATAGAAGATTCAGATGATTCAGATAGAACATTCAGATGATTCAGGTAGAACATTCAGATGATTCAGGTAGAAGATTCAGATGATTCAGGTAGAACATTCAGATGATTCAGATAGAAGATTCAGATGATTCAGGTAGAACATTCAGATGATTCAGGTAGAACATTCAGATGATTCAGATAGAAGATTCAGATGATTCAGATAGAACATTCAGATGATTCAGGTAGAACATTCAGATGATTCAGGTAGAAGATTCAGATGATTCAGGTAGAACATTCAGATGATTCAGGCGGGAATTCAGATGATTCAGGTAGAACATTCAGATGATTCAGGTAGAAGATTCAGATGATTCAGGTAGAACATTCAGATGATTCAGGTAGAAGATTCAGATGATTCAGATAGAAGATTCAGATGATTCAGGTAGAAGATTCAGATGATTCAGATAGAAGATTCAGATGATTCAGATAGAAGATTCAGATGATTCAGATATAAGATTCAGATGATTCAGATAGAAGATTCAGATGATTCAGATAGAAGATTCAGATGATTCAGGTAGAACATTCAGATGATTCAGATAGAAGATTCAGATGATTCAGGTAGAACATTCAGATGATTCAGATATAAGATTCAGATGATTCAGGTAGAAGATTCAGATGATTCAGATAGAAGATTCAGATGATTCAGGTAGAAGATTCAGATGATTCAGATAGAAGATTCAGATGATTCAGATAGAAGATTCAGATGATTCAGGTAGAAGATTCAGATGATTCAGATGATTCAGGTAGAACATTCAGATGATTTAGATAGAAGATTCAGATGATTCAGATAGAAGATTCAGATGATTCAGATAGAAGATTCAGATGATTCAGATAGAACATTCAGATGATTCAGGTAGAACATTCAGATGATTCAGGTAGAAGATTCAGATGATTCAGGTAGAACATTCAGATGATTAAGGCGGGAATTCAGATGATTCAGGTAGAACATTCAGATGATTCAGGTAGAAGATTCAGATGATTCAGGTAGAACATTCAGATGATTCAGATAGAACATTCAGATGATTCAGGTAGAACATTCAGATGATTCAGATAGAAGATTCAGATGATTCAGATAGAACATTCAGATGATTCAGGTAGAACATTCAGATGATTCAGGTAGAAGATTCAGATGATTCAGGTAGAACATTCAGATGATTCAGATAGAAGATTCAGATGATTCAGGTAGAACATTCAGATGATTCAGGTAGAACATTCAGATGATTCAGATAGAAGATTCAGATGATTCAGATAGAACATTCAGATGATTCAGGTAGAACATTCAGATGATTCAGGTAGAAGATTCAGATGATTCAGGTAGAACATTCAGATGATTCAGGCGGGAATTCAGATGATTCAGGTAGAACATTCAGATGATTCAGGTAGAAGATTCAGATGATTCAGGTAGAACATTCAGATGATTCAGGTAGAAGATTCAGATGATTCAGATAGAAGATTCAGATGATTCAGGTAGAAGATTCAGATGATTCAGATAGAAGATTCAGATGATTCAGATAGAAGATTCAGATGATTCAGATAGAAGATTCAGATGATTCAGATAGAAGATTCAGATGATTCAGATAGAAGATTCAGATGATTCAGGTAGAACATTCAGATGATTCAGATAGAAGATTCAGATGATTCAGGTAGAACATTCAGATGATTCAGATATAAGATTCAGATGATTCAGGTAGAAGATTCAGATGATTCAGATAGAAGATTCAGATGATTCAGGTAGAAGATTCAGATGATTCAGATAGAAGATTCAGATGATTCAGATAGAAGATTCAGATGATTCAGGTAGAAGATTCAGATGATTCAGGTAGAAGATTCAGATGATTCAGATGATTCAGGTAGAACATTCAGATGATTTAGATAGAAGATTCAGATGATTCAGATAGAAGATTCAGATGATTCAGATAGAAGATTCAGATGATTCAGATAAAACTTCATATGATTCAGATAAAAGGCAAAGCTTATTCAGGCAGACACACAGTGATAGGCATCTCACCAGCACAATGTAGCGCTTCAAAGCTCTAATAGCGTCCTCCTTGCCCATGGCAACGCTGCGTACCCGCACCAGCATGGTGAGGAACAGGCACAGCAGCAGCACCTGAGGCGTCCCAGTAGTCACGTAGCGAACGAAGCCGACAAGGTTGGACTGGTCGAAATAGGCGTCCTTGAGCAGGCCGTCGTTGCGGAACGGGCCGCAGGCGGGCGACAAGGGCAGGGAGTAGATCAGAAAGGACAGGAACAGGCCAGGCACCAGCGAGGTCAGGAACAGGAAGGTGGTGATCGTCCTGGCTGTCAGCAGCTTGCCCATGCCCGCCAGACTGGGCCGAAAGCACAGCTGCAGGATCAGCTGCGGGAATGCGGGTGCGCAGTTAGGGTTGGGCGGTGCTGGCTCTAGGTTGTGATATTTGGGATGAGCATCAGTGGGGGCAGAGAAAAGGGGATCAGAGATGGGGATCAGAGAGATGGGGATAAGAGAGATGGGGATCAGAGAGATGGGGATCAGAGAGATGGAGATCAGAGAGATGGGGATCAGAGAGATGGGGATCAGAGAGATGGGGATAAGAGAGATGGAGATCAGAGAGATGGGGACCAGAGAGACGGGGATCAGAGAAAAGGGGATCAGAGAAAAGGGGATCAGAGAGATGGGGATCAGAGAGATGGGGATCAGAGAGATGGGGATCAGAGAAAAGGGGATCAAAGAAAAGGGGATCAGAGAGATGGGGATCAGAGAGATGGGGATCAGAGAGATGAAGATCAGAGAAATTAGGATCAGAGAGATGGAGATCAGAGAGATGGGGATCAGAGAGATGGGGACCAGAGAGACGGGGATCAGAGAAAAGGGGATCAGAGAGATGGGGATCAGAGAAAAGGGGATCAGAGAAAAGGGGATCAGAGAGATGGGGACCAGAGAGACGGGGATCAGAGAAAAGGGGATCAGAGAAAAGGGGATCAGAGAGATGGGGATCAGAGAGATGAAGATCAGAGAAATTAGGATCAGAGAGATGGAGATCAGAGAGATGGGGATCAGAGAGATGGGGATCAGAGAGATGGGGACCAGAGAGACGGGGATCAGAGAAAAGGGGATCAGAGAGATGGGGATCAGAGAAAAGGGGATCAGAGAAAAGGGGATCAGAGAAAAGGGGATCAGAGAGATGGGGATCAGAGAGATGGGGATCAGAGAAAAGGGGATCAGAGAAAAGGGGATCAGAGAGATGGGGATCAGAGAAAAGGGGATCAGAGAAAAGGGGATCAGAGAGATGGGGATCAGAGAGATGGGGATCAGAGAGATAGGGATCAGAGAAAAGGGGATTAAAGAGATGGGGATTAGAGAGATTAGGATTAGATAAATAGGGATCAGAGAGATAGGGATCAGAGAGATGGGAATCAGAATCAGAGATATGATGATCAGAGAGATGGGAATCAGAATCAGAGATATGATGATCAGAGAGATAGGGATCAGAGAGATGGGAATCAGAGAGATGAGGATCAGAGAGATGGGGATCAGAAACATGGGGACGAGGCCTTGATCTCACCTTCAAGCAATAAACAAGCAACATAATGTGGATCAAAGCACTTACCCATTTGTAAAAGAACAATGTGAGAATTTTCAGCGCTCCAAACACAGCCAGAGGTGGACTGAAGAACGCGCCGAGCCTGAAGAGAACCAATGATGATAGCCATAGTAACAATCAGACTAAAAACTTTGTTATACATATAGTCAAGATAGAACAAGCAAGTCCAACTTACCACAGCAAAGCAGCGGAGAATGTGAGACAGGCGGCATTGTAGCTGATGTCAATGTTCAGCTTGATGGATCTCTGCAGAGCTGGGAGGGGCAGCAAGCTAAGCAGCCTGCGATGGGTTGGGCGAGTTGGGAAAGTATACATAAAAATATAGTAGCCAGAACATATACAATTATTGATGATAAACAGAATGAGATTTGAGGGTGACACTGTATAGGAAACTTATGGTGTGAGATAGAGGATGAGACAGGGATGAGATTGAAGACGAGACCAAGGCGTGACATTGGAGATGAGACTAAGGGATGAGATTGGAGATGAGACAATTATGCGTGTGCATGAGATGAGACAAAAGGGTTGGGATTGGAGATGAGACAAAGGGGTGAGATTGGAGATGAGACAAAGTGGTGAGATTAGAGATGAGACAAAAGGGTTGGGATTGGAGATGAGACTAAGGGATGAGATTGGAGATAAGACAAAGGGGTGAGATTGGAGATGAGACAAAGTCGAGAGATTAGAGATGAGACAAAAGGGTGAGATTGGAGATGAGACAAAGGATGCGATAAGAGATGAGAAAAGGGGGTGAGATTGGTTGATGAGACGAGGCGTGTGCGTGAGATTAGAAATAAGACAAAGGGGTGAGATTAGAGATGAAACGAAGAAGAGAGATTAGAGTTGAGACAAAGGGGTGAGAATGGAGACGAGACCAAGGCTGAGATTGGAGACGCGACCAAGGCTGAGATGAGAGATTAGAATCTTCTGTGGTATTGAGGAAGAGAATTCGGAACAAATGAGACTCATTTGTTATTCCATAAGGCATTGGTTGTTGCCGCTTAACTTACTTTGGCAGAACCTCGAGAAGAAAAGACGATACCAGAGCAGCAAAGAAGTCGTAAAAGTTAAGCCGGTAGAGCTGGGCAGCCATCCAGGACTCCCAACAGAATTCATTCGCCTCGCTAGTCACAGACCAGCCGTCATGTAATTGCGAATGACCCTGAAGAGGGGAATGGATTTTGTCTGGATTCCGAATTTTTACCACAGACACCCACCTCACTCCCTGCCCTCAGCCACCCACCTCACTCCTTGCTCTCAGCACCCACCCCACTCCCTGCCCTCAGCCACCCACCTCACTCCTTGCCCTCAGCCACCCACCTCACTTCCTGACTACAACCACCCACCTCACTCCCTGACCACAGACACCCAACTCACTGCCTGCCCTCAGTGACCCACCTCACTGCTTGCCCTCAGCCACCCACCTCACTCCCTGCCCTCAGTGACCCACCTCACTGCTTGCCCTCAGCTACCCACCTCACTCCCTGACCACAGCCACCCACCTCACTTCCTGCCCTCAGCCACCCACCTCACTGCTTGCCCTCAGCCACCCACCTTACTCCCTGACCACAGACACCCACCTCAGTCCCTGACCACAGACACCCACCTCACTCCCTGACCACGGACACCCACCTCACTCCCTGACCACGGACAGCCACCTCACTCCCTGACCACGGACACCCACCTCACTCCCTGACCACAGACACCCACCTCACTCTCTGACCACAAAATCATAGCTACAGTACAATTCAAACTAATTGTAGTTTAAAAACTTACCAACACTCTACAGGTGAAGTAGTTTGAGTCGGATTCCGCCTCCGATGAGTGGCAAAATATGAAAGCGTGCAGCACAAATGCTAAAGAAGCCACAGTCGCCAGGGTGAAGAGGCCACTTCTGTAAATTTAGCGACAAGAAATACGTGGCTCTAATCGTCAAATAACAAAAAGCTGCTTTCCCATTCCTGATTCTCACCTGACTAGCGGATAGGTGACATTATAGTGCAGATCTGTGTGCCGCTCCATCATGGAAAGCACCCGGAGGCAACACAGGAAGCCATGATAGCCGATAATTATGCTGGCAAAAAAGGTGCCAGAGCTTGGCAACAGATTCGATGCGCTCAGGTGTTCCTGGGCCTGCGTTTGTCAAAGAGAAATTATTTCCTTAATGAAGGTAGTAAAATAATAATCTGATAGACATACGAGTTTAATTCTCATCTCCAAGTAGATATATTCGCGAAACATTATGATAAGCAGCAGACAGGCCACTACGATGAGCAGAAGGGAGACGACATTGATTACCAGCAGCTGCAGCAGGCTGCTGGCCCGGTCTGAGAAACCCGTCTGCCGCTGATGCTTGCCGATCTGCACCGCAGTCTCCTGAGGATGCGGCGTCGGTTGGCGGATGGCGCTGGGAAGGGTAACACCTCACTCCCTGGTTCTACACCCACCTCACTCCCTGGCTTTACACCCACCTCACTCCCGGCTCTACACCAACCTCACTCCCTGGCCCTTACACCCACCTCACTCCCTGGCTTTACACCCACCTCACTCCCCGGCCCGTACACCCACCTCACTCCCTGGCCCTTACACCCACCTCACTCCCTGGCCCGTACACCCACCTCACTCCCTGGCCCGTACACCCACCTCACTCCCTGGCTTTACACCCACCTCACTCCCCGGCCCGTACACCCACCTCACTCCCTGGCCCTTACACCCACCTCACTCCCTGGCCCGTACACCCACCTCACTCCCTGGCCCGTACACCCACCTCACTCCCTGGCTCGTAAACCCACCTCACTCCCTGGCCCGTAAACCCACCTCACTCCCTGGCCCTTACACCCACCTCACTCCCTGGCCCGTAAACCCACCTCACTCCCTGGCCCTTACACCCACCTCACTCCCTGGCCCGTACACCCACCTCACTCCCTGGCCCGTACACCCACCTCACTCCCTGGCTCGTAAACCCACCTCACTCCCTGGCCCGTACACCCACCTCACTCCCTGGCTCGTAAACCCACCTCACTTCCTAACAAGCATACAAGCTCGTACTACATTCCCAATCACTGATACACACAATCATCCCTAACAATTCTCACCTTAAAAGTGGTAGCAATGGCTGATCTTCGCTGAACCACAGCGCGCGGCCGTCGCATGGAGAAATCCCAGGCAGAAAACACGGTAGCAATTAGGCTGCTGCCGCGCAGCTCGCCACTGCTCTCCACATAGTGATCCTGCACCGCTGTTGTGAGCCTTTCAAATTAGATCAAATGAATACGAGAGCTATATAGAAAACTGAACCGGCTCTTTGGCTTAACACTTTGTTACATATAAGAAAAGAATTATGAGATTTTCGCACTCAGCTCACATTTTCGCCACACAGATCAAGTTAAAGATAAGAAAACCGAGTCCGGTGAAGAAGTAGGCATTTTTCAAATCGTATCCGCTGCCGTCTAGAGTTTTGTTTGAATAGGCGCCATAGTACAGCAGCGATTGCGGCCTGATGTCCTGCGGGTTTTTGCCATAATTGTGCTGTACTGCAGTAGACTACAGCTCCAGATCACTTAGCCCCGCTCCGTCACCCAGGTAGGTCCATGAGAATTGCCCGCAGACGAATCGCCCGCCAAGATTCGCTCGCCGAGATTTCCCAAAGTGCATTTTGCCCGCGCGCGATTTGCCCGCCGTTTTTTTTTTCAGCCGAAGTTTGCCCGCAAAGCTTTTTTCGCTCGAGGGCAATTAACTCGCGGCCAAATCCTACTGCGGGAAAATCTCGGCGGAAAAGGCTCGACAGGCAAATCTCGACAAGCTATTTTCGGCGGGCATTTCGTCTGCGGACAATGCTCATGCTCCCCCCGTCACCCACTTATCTATATTCCCTCCGTCACCCACCCCACTTATCTATATTCCTTCCGTCACCCACCCCACTTATCTATATTCCTTCCGTCACCCACTTATCTATATTCCCTCCGTCACCCACCCCACTTATCTATATTCCTTCCGTCACCCACCCCACTTATCTATATTCCCTCCGTCACCCACCCCACTTATCTATATTCCTTCCGTCACCCACCCCACTTATCTATATTCCTTCTGTCACCCACCCCACTTATCTATATTCCTTCCGTCACCCACCCCACTTATCTATATTCCTTCCGTCACCCACTTATCTATATTCCCTCCGTCACCCACCCCACTTATCTATATTCCTTCCGTCACCCACCCCACTTATCTATATTCCCTCCGTCACCCACCCCACTTATCTATATTCCTTCCGTCACCCACCCCACTTATCTATATTCCCTCCGTCACCCACCCCACTTATCTATATTCCCTCCGTCACCCACCCCACTTATCTATATTCCCTCCGTCACCCACCCCACTTATCTATATTCCCTCCGTCACCCTCCCCACTTATCTATATTCCCTCCGTCACCCTCCCCACTTATCTATATTCCCTCCGTCACACTCCCCACTTATCTATATTCCCTCCGTCACCCACCCCACTTATCTATATTCCCTCCGTCACCCACCCCACTTATCTATATTCCCTCCGTCACACTCCCCACTTATCTATATTCCCTCCGTCACCCACCCCACTTATCTATATTCCCTCCGTCACACTCCCCACTTATCTATATTCCCTCCGTCACCCACCCCACTTATCTATATTCCCTCCGTCACACTCCCCACTTATCTATATTCCTTCTGTCACCAACCCCACTTATCTATATTCCCTCCGTCACCCACCCCACTTATCTATATTCCCTCCGTCACACTCCCCACTTATCTATATTCCCTCCGTCACACTCCCCACTTATCTATATTCCTTCCGTCACCCACCCCACTTATCTATATTCCCTCCGTCACCCACCCCACTTATCTATATTCCCTCCGTCACACTCCCCACTTATCTATATTCCCTCCGTCACACTCCCCACTTATCTATATTCCTTCCGTCACACTCCTCGCTTCCAACCTCCTCCATCCAACATTGAAATCGACTCACCCTGCCCAGCACAGCGTCAGCTACAGTGGCATTATTAACAGCGTAAGCTGACCGACCAAAGCCTTTGGGCCTGAGCTGGGGAAACACCAGAAAGAAAAAGATTGACATGGCTGACAGCACCGTTGCCATGGCCAGCTGGCGGTAGATCGTAAAGAATGCGCCCACACCTGTAAGGCAACACAGAATAAGACGGAGCTGTGCTTATCATCGGCGCACACCTAGTGCACTGAACCGTCAATCTTAAAGCTTTGTCTCACCTGTGCCATAGTCGGCGGCTACGCTATCGTCTATGGCCGAGCCGAACCCGGTCACCAGGTCGTACGCGCGCACGAGGCCGTGATAGATTGAGCGGACCAGTTTGAAAGCGCAGTTAGTGCGCTGAGTTAGTGGCTTCTGCTGGCCCGTCTCATCCTCCTGGGCCTGCAGTCGCTGAGCTCTAACTGCCTGCCTCTTGCGACTGGCTTTGAGCGCTGAGCCGCGACTGCGCAAGGGGAAGAAGACATTTTAAATCCTCAGTTGGCATGTGCCCAACTTGCTACACACCTTACTTCTCAGCAAATCATAACCCCTGCAGTTGGCTACAGACTTCTCAGCCAATCACAACCCCTGCAGTTGGCTACAGGCTTCTCAGCCAATCACAACCCCTGCAGTTGGCTACAGACTTCTCAGCCAATCACAACCCCTGCAGTTGGCTACAGACTTCTCAGCCAATCACAACCCCTGAAGTTGGCTACAGACTTCTCAGCCAATCACAACCCCTGCAGTTGGCTACAGACTTCTCAGCCAATCACAACCCCTGAAGTTGGCTACAGACTTCTCAGACAATCACAACCCCTGAAGTTGGCTACAGACTTCTCAGCCAATCACAACCCCTGAAGTTGGCTACAGACTTCTCAGCCAATCACAACCCCTGAAGTTGGCTACAGACTTCTCAGCCAATCACAACCCCTGCAGTTGGCTACAGACTTCTCAGCCAATCACAACCCCTGAAGTTGGCTACAGACTTCTCAGCCAATCACAACCCCTGAAGTTGGCTACAGACTTCTCAGACAATCACAACCCCTGAAGTTGGCTACAGACTTCTCAGACAATCACAACCCCTGAAGTTGGCTACAGACTTCTCAGCCAATCACAACCCCTGAAGTTGGCTACAGACTTCTCAGCCAATCACAACCCCTGAAGTTGGCTACAGACTTCTCAGACAATCACAACCCCTGAAGTTGGCTACAGACTTCTCAGCCAATCACAACCCCTGAAGTTGGCTACAGACTTCTCAGCCAATCACAACCCCTGAAGTTGGCTACAGACTTCTCAGCCAATCACAACCCCTGCAGTTGGCTACAGACTTCTCAGCCAATCACAACCCCTGAAGTTGGCTACAGACTTCTCAGCCAATCACAACCCCTGAAGTTGGCTACAGACTTCTCAGACAATCACAACCCCTGAAGTTGGCTACAGACTTCTCAGACAATCACAACCCCTGAAGTTGGCTACAGACTTCTCAGCCAATCACAACCCCTGAAGTTGGCTACAGACTTCTCAGCCAATCACAACCCCTACAGTTGGCTACAGACTTCTCAGCCAATCACAACCCTAAGCGATGCCACAGACTTATCAAACAAGCCGGATTCCTACGATATTCATTTATTTAATCCGTTCACTCACTATGCAGTCATGTAGGTTTGCTGCTCTGTGGCACCTGTTAAAGCATCTCCAAGGCCTTCATCATTGCTACTCTCAGCGGCGCCGGCAGTAGGCGAAGCAGCAGCAGCGTTCAAGCTGCTCTGCGAAGCCGACTCGGTTCGAAGATTCCGAACTCTGTCAGACAGAGACTCCACACTGAGCCAGTCTGTAAGCGTGGAATTTTTTTGTTCAGTTAAGTGCGTTGAAACAGATATTTGCAAGCGCTGAGGCAATTCTGCCCATTACGCTGACTCCTGAGCACATACAAGCGCGCCAATACTGTACTCAGGCGCGCAATCATACACACGCTCACACAGGGTGTACAGCGGCCCTGACTTTCTAATCGTCAGGCATGTACACTCTCAGGCATGTACACTCTCAAGCATGTACACTCTCAGGCATGTACACTCTCAGGTATGTACACTCTCAGGCATGTACACTCTCAGGTATTTACACTCTCAGGCATGTACACTCTCAGGCATGTACACTCTCAGGTATGTACACTCTCAGGCATGTACACTCTCAGGCATGTACACTCTCAGGCATGTACACTCTCAGGCATGTACACTCTCAGGCATGTACACTCTCAGGCATGTACACTCTCAGGCATGTACACACTCTGTGCATTGGGCGTTGGCCCTCATGGGTGTAAATTACAATTTACACAACCTCACACACAAGCCCCAAATAAATGTGGCCGAACATGGAATCGAACCAGGGGTCACAGATTGAGAGTCAGGCACATTCACCGCCAGGCTGCACTTCCCCCTCCCCTTGAAACCACAATTGATTAATTGTGGCAACAATATTAATACGCGAGCATACTTACGCATCTTGCTTGATGGCAGGTTTCTGACCACCTGCATTCCGCCAGATGGCTGCACAATCAGGCTACCGATGTCATCCAGAGGAATTGCTTCGATATTGCTGGCCATTGCTGACTCAAAGCGAATGACTGTCAAAGCTTAAAAATAGTTGCATAATGACTCAATTGTTACTTAAAGAACAAATCTATACTTGGAAATGTAACTGCAATTTAGTTACCCTACTGCACTGGCTCATGCACCTGAAGGTATAAACAAAGCATTTATTTTATACTTCCAAGATAACCATCCAGAAAAGATAAAAACCCAAAATAGAATTTCATCATTCCCAATGAAGTGCATTTAGTTATATTGAAATTAATTAATTAATTAATTAATTAATTAATAGATAATTAATTAATTTATAATATGGAGTCTTTTATTAAACACCTAATATCCCTACATTAAGTACTTTATATAATAAATATTTATAGGAGGGCTGTGGGCACCTTGGCTCAATGCCTTCAGCAATGTCATTCCAATGGTGAGACAATTCCACCCATTGTACTAACTCTTGGGCACACAAGTTTTTAGATACTGCATGCAGTCACTCCACATGCTCACATATGGCATATAGTGGCACTACTATTCTAGTAGAGATGTTCTGAAATTTTAATTAGGATTTTGATTTCCCAAATTTTTAAATTTTCAAATCAAATTTTGATTTTGAAAAAATTTCAAGTCAAAATTTTGAGAGTCTAGTTTTAAAATTGTTTATTTTATTTAATTTTCTTAGAAACGATTTCAGCTCTGATATGCAAAACCTTAAGCAGTCTAAAGATATAGTGCAGACTATGAGAGAGAGAGAGAGAGAGAGAGAGAGAGAGAGAGAGAGAGAGAGAGAGAGAGAGAGATAGAGAGAAAGAGAGAGAGAGAAAGAGAGAGAGAGAGAAAGAGAGAGAGAGAAAGAGAGAGACTAGGAGTCGGGGAGAGAGAGAAAAAGAGAGAGAAAGAGAGAGAGAGAGAGACAGAGAGAGAAAGAACAAGAAAGAAAGAAAAAGGAAAAGAAAGAAAAAGAAAAATAGAGGTAGACTATAACTAATAGCAAAAACCACAAGCATGTCTAGGAGCTAAAACTAGGTCTATAGAACCTTATTAGAATAGTATAAAGAACTCACAAATAATGCACTGATGCCCTTATTGTACTTATGATTGCAATAGCATTAATTTTTGACAAATATTTATATTTTATATATATGCTAATAGCCTCTTAACAGACTAAATTCTTATAATAATTTAATATAGCATAAGACTACAAATTTATACTTGATATCTAGCAAGAGCAAAAGTATAAATTGTTTAACAAAAGAAATAATGCATACTTAAAAATAAAAAGAATGATATTCAATAATAAGCTACTTCTAAAAAGCGTAAAATATTAGAATCTTCCTTCTTAGAGATCCAGTCAAAAAGTCAAAGTCAAAAACATGGTTGCAATTAAGGCTTGAAGCTTTGCTTATAAACAAAATCATTCATAGGGCCTAGGGCAGTTTTCAACTAGGCTTTTCAATAAAAATACACCTTATCCTATGTATATATTTTTAACTACTTAGACGCACATTTAAAGAAAAATAAATATAATACCGAAACGGCGAAACATGGTCTATGGAAGATTCTTAATCTTTACCTGACTGCACACATAAATAAAAGATACAATAAACCAAGATAAAGAAACCAAGAACCACGGCTGAAATGGTTTGCTAGAGTAGAGTTTGATTTATGTGACTCGTCTTAGAAATGTGACTCGTCTAAAATTACATTCCATTTCCAAAATGACAGTTTCTTAGAATTTCTTGCATTCTAATTCGTGCTTTAAAGCGTTGTCTGTACGGGTTAATTTTGTTTAGTCAACGTGGTCACACGAAGGGGACTCTGCAGAGGACTGAGAATGTAAGCATAGCTATATTGAAGTTTAAAGGAAGCTATGGCTTCAGTTAAGGTACATGTAACTTAGGATTTAAATTTAGGATAATAATAAACTGATTACACCTGCCCTTGATGGGTAATGTGCAACCGACCACTCAGCCGCAGCTACATGTATTGCGCGCTATTGCGTAATAACTCTGCATGTATGTATTTCTTCTATTTGAGATGCACCCACAATTTTATTTTTCATCAATATGCTACCGCGGCAGACCGGCAAGCAAACAAAGTTACGGCGAAATTCCAGTATAGCTCTTATCTAAAGTCGTATTTTTAGACCATTTTACTGCTATCTTAACCGAATTTTTCTATGGTAAAACCCCATTTAGCGCTATGCAACTGAAAAGATAAACATATTTGAAGCGTAAGCCGCTTCAATAATAGCCTACATGATCGAAAGTTAATTTTGGCAATTTTACAGACACGTACATGTACATGTGTAATGAAGATGTAAGACTATACATTTAGGTATATAGAAATTTATACACGCTTTTAGCAGCCTATCGCAAGACGATTCTATCCAGATGTCCCCCATCGGGGGGCGAAGATTGCTAGTTTACTTTACTCATTTTCTGCCTATCATGGCTGTGTGCTACACAATTAATTGGCAGAAAAAGCCCACAAATGAACCGAATTATTCTCGATCTCACTTATATAGGCCAACAGAAAATATGGCTAAACCTCGTACGTAGATAAATATAAGCACAGTACGCAGCCATTTCCCTTGTTCTACATACATCACATTGTGGTAGACTAGCATAAACTTCTTATTTTGTGAATTATATAGTCATGATATAAGAACAAAGACATATGCTTTTAAACTGTTTAAAAAGATTTTTGTTGTGAATTTACTTTAAATTTTTTAAATAAAAATCGTAAAAATATTTTTAAATTCTTGAAATAACAATTGATTTTCGTTCCATGTAGTTTACAGTAATCAGGACAAATCGTGAATAAACACTTGTCGGACTCTTAATGAATTTTCGAGACAAAGCTGTACAGTGCACACACACAGTTAGGGTCAGCTCTCCCCTTGCTGGCTCAGGATTTCCACAGCGGCGTTCAAATCTCCGTTGGTGACTTGCAGGGCCAGCAGGCTGGCCGTGTCATCCGTGAAGCCCATGTCCCTGAGCTGGGGAACCAAATGGGAGTAATCTGAACCTTCATCGCCAAGACCTCCGCCGAGACCTCCGCCGAGACTTTTCATAAACTGCTCGAAAAGTTCAGGCATTTGGTCCAGCGGGTTGCCTCCCGACTGATTCTGCCGCCGAATTGCCGCCTGAGAATGTAGGATAGGTTGCGGGTGGCACGTCATCAGAGACTTGAAGGATGGCGCGAAAATGAGGATATAATAGTTATTCTTGATACCGTACTTCGGGGGCAAGAGCTCTCCCCGACGGAGCGGCAATGCGTCCGAACCTCGCAAATTTACTATAAGGTTCAGCAATCAGCATGAACTCTGGCTTGGAGCTTTTGAGATTATTTACGCTCATGCGAACCGATCCTTGAAGCCATGCGCAATTTAGAGCAGATGTTATACCCTGCATGAGTGTGTTCCTGAGTACATGTATATATCCATCAAGGACCACTAGATATACGAGTAGGAGGTAAAACTCAAGATTCTCAATTATTCATTTCTTCATCATTTTGCCACCTTGCAGAGGCACTTATCAACATCAACCGCATGAGTTGAAGGGAAAATTCACAAGAATGAAAGAGTTAAACAAAACTAACAAAATTCTGAAGCTGAAGACACGAATGCATTCGATGCAGTCACGCGATTCATGCTGACCTCAAGCAATTGTTTCTCCTGCCCCGATGCACTTCTTCATTCGAAACTTGTCTGGGTGCCTTCTTCAAATAATGCACTGGAGACACTCTTATCACAGATTGCATGGGATAGAATGGTAAGAGTCAGCGCCTTAGTTTGTGCTACAGACAGATGGCAGCGAACGTATATTGCGGCGGACAAGTTCTACTTTGAGTATTTTAATCGTGAAACGCACCAAAATATATAGGGTGCCTTCATTGTACAAGCATTTTTCTTGCACCTCCATATTAGTGGGAAACTAAATTTCTGCTTCACTTAAAAGAAGACAAAATGTTGAACAATCTGATAAAAAAGTAAACTTCTGTACTGATGCAACCGATCTGAAGATACAGGCATTTAAATTATCGACATTCAACTATTTTCCACGATTCGTGAGTGTCATGTCCTTCAAGTAGTCCTTGTTATCCATGTGTGCCCATAGGGTCAGCGTGTAACTATGGACATTCTTAATGTCTCCTCGATGTCGCTAAAAGTTGTGATAACCACAAAAGCCTCAAACCTGCTCCTGTTGACGCGGTTCCGGATTGGGCTGCTGACTTGTCGTTGCCAGAGCCAAGTTGTTGCCGAGGCCAGACTCTTGCATCAAGGCAGGCAGCAGCTCCGGCGCCTCCTGCTGCAGCAGTTGTAAGTTTTCTTTGGCCTGCTTGTAAGCTTCCACGGCGCGCTGGTTTTTAACATTCGACAGCTGCGAGTCGCTGCGGTCCGATACGCCTCCTGGCCGCTGCTGCTCCCCTACTGGCGTCCCATGCGTTGTGGGCTTTGACTGCACAGACGGGCCTCTTGTAGGCTGCGGGGGCGGCGGCGGTGGCGGCGGCGGCATACGCATTGATTCCTGCATCATCCGCTGGTAGAATTTGATGTCCTGATGGATGTTAGCCACCTGGTTTGAGCTATTCAGCTGTTGCTGCTGCTTGCTCAGGAGCTCCTGCAGTTGTTTGTTGCTCTGGGAAGAAATTAAGGTAAGATAAGGTAAAAATGTACTTACCAATGAGTAAATCATTCACAAGTTGGCCAATGCAAAAGTCTTAATTTAAAAGCCATGATTTAAAGGTACTCCTAGACTACAGGGGCACAGTAGCTCTGCGGTAAACGTGTCCGATTCAAACGTTACGATCCCTCGTTTGATTCACACCCATAAGGGCTAATACTGTACACAGGAACGTACGCAAGCATACACAGGTACTGTACTGTGTAAACGTACTGTACACAGGCGTATACAAGCGTCCCAACACTGTAGACTGGCACGCACTCATACACCGCGCTCTCACAGGGTTGTACAGCGGTCCTGACTTTCTAATAGTCAGGCATGTACACTCTCCGTGCCTTGAGAGTTCGCGGACCTCATAGGTGTGAATCGTACGACAACCCTCGGCAAATTTTCATGCAAAAGCTCCAAATGAATGTGGCCGTGAACGAAACAAGGACCACTAGGAACACTTCGTTATAGAAGGACGTTACACTCTCGATTTGTGTAAAAATAGTTAAAAGCCGAAGTCTAGTAGTCCTTGGCACAGAATCGAACCAGGGGTCCTGGGCGCGAGAGTCAGACACGGTTACCGCTGAGCTGCTCTGTCCCCAAACAATTACAAAGAGAATAAGCTAAAGCTAAATACGCATTCGATAATCGGCAAACCTGCGGCTCGCCAATGAGTGCGTCGGAGCCTATCAGGCCAATTGGCGGCGCCTGGCCATGCGGCGCGGGTGTCGGCGGCTTGGGCGACCGCATGCAGGCCAGCAGGTCGCGCGTCTCTCGCGACTGCAGCTGCAGTCGGGTGTTCTCGGGGTTTTCCAGCATCCGGTGTTGCCAGGAGGCGACCATGTCGACGAATCTGGTGCTGCCGGAGTCCAGGTCCTCGCGAATGTGGCTGGGCATCAGGTCCAGAACTTCTTCACGAGCTTTGGCCGACTTTTCCGCAGCCTCCGGCGTCTCGGGCTGCTTGGGCGGCGGCCTGTCGCAGATGGCGTAGATGCGATAGTTGTTGAGGCCCATGCCCGGCTGCGCAGAGGCTGACAGCGCAGGCGACGGCGTCAGGAACTCAGCCAGGGAGCCGTCCGCGGGAGCGGTCTTGCCGCCGGCGAGGAGCTGGACGCGGCCGGGATCGGTCTCCATCTTCTCGGCAATGCGAGCCCTCAGCTGGCCGAGTTTAGAACAAATTGGAGTACTTTAGTATTCTTAAGGACAATTAATATGTACTTTTCGATGCAAATGAAGTGTATGAGACTCTATGTTTTCTGCGTTTGATCACATTTTGACCAAAAAAATGTGTGCTTGTGTGGTAAAATCCAGGTTAAAAAGTAACACTAAAAACGGTTATTGATCCTAAAAAAATTTTTAATGCTTTAAAAGACCATTTACACTCGTAATTACCATAGACTATAGAAACAGTTAATATTAGAAATTATAAAAGAAATTACAGTAATAGATAATAATGCAATAAATATGGCTAGAATAATAAGAATCAACACATCAGCAATAACTAAAAATTGATTTCCTTACATCTTACATTCTCTTGATGTTTTTGTTTTCAAACTTTTCAAGTAGTGACTTTTTGTCTAGAAAAAAAAGTTATATAGAGGTTGTCTGATGTCCAAGTAAAGTTAAAATAGCATTGTTGTAGAAAAAAACAAAGAAAAATGGTTTGTAGAATGAGTAAAATGAATTTCTATTATTAAGCTGCAATAATATTTCTTTAACAAAAATTTAACAAAAAAGACCACTCAACTTAACATAGTGGGCACATATATTTCTGAAAAAAAATTAAAAAGTTAAAATGCACGAGCCCCTTGAAATACAAGATACCCAGGAAAGGATTAAATATTGGTGCTTTCAATTGCAGTAGAAAAAGTGGCACTAGTTGAAATTTAGTAATTAAACTAAATACAATAACAGCTCAAAATCACGAAATTTTTGCTTCACTTTTTAAACTTGCATTACCTCGCTTATTGTACTGTCTGGAGCTGCATCAAACTCAAATCTTCCTTTTGGGGTTCTGATCTCTAGACAAAAAGGAGAGTTGTTTTCTCGCATTTTATTTCAAGGTTCCTTATTGTAAATTTGCGAACTTTTGAGTATTGTGAATTAAATTTATGGTCCGTAGTAATAAGGTACTAAAGGCATAAATTTTAAATTTTACTTCTTTATTTCGGTGACGGGTAAAGCAAAATAGCAAGTAGTAAAATTGAACAAGTGTTGTAAAATTATTGTAAAGTTTTCCATTGCTTATGCGTCTTATAAAAATTTTCAAGACACGAAAATTTGCTACTCTCAAAACCCTTGATATTCGTTAATTTTCGTCCGAGCAGACTTTTGTCTATTGTAAACTATGGACGGAATAATAGTCTTGATAATAATTTAATTTAGCTTACTGAGGCAGAACTGACTAGCAATCATTGATATTACAAAAATGACAAGTTGGATACAAGGATCATGCACAATATAGCAGTAAATTAGAGTATTAGAGGGACGTTAATTGCCTATATAGTTTGTAAATTCGTCCTATTGAACGTTCGTAAGGATCGTCTGCTCAACCCGTCAATGAGCTGCCAAATTAACTAAGTTAGGTGATTTTGTTAAGATAACGCGAGAAGTAAGTATCTTTGTAAATTAAAAAAAATAACATTACTAAAGTTGAGCAGAAACTTACATCGGCCTTAAATGTAACGTGTACACGTACCTGCATAGCATGGTCGACTACTGTTGTACGTCTCGTCTGGATTCGAACTTGGATGATTTCGTCTTAGATACTACAGTATTATATGTTTTATTAATGATGCATACCTATAGCTTATTTTATTTGAAATGCAATAATACTCGTGCTGTATTAATCTGCTCAGCAATATAATCGTATAAACGCTTTCTACAGACATTCAAAATGATGTGCGTGAAAACTGATGTGTGTGGGCTCAGTGCCTTATGCACGTGAGCCACCGCAGTAAGTTTATAAAGTAGCTCTGCGGAACAAAATAAGAAAGCCAACTCTCTTATATAGCTCGTGTAGTAAGACGCTCGGCTATAGAACGTTCTGTAATACAAGTATACGAGTACAAATTAACACTCATTTGATGGGTTTCAGCCTTTTCGGCCCCTTTCGGGAAGCCTTTGGGCCTCAGGTCTCAGAAATAAATAAATTAGAGTCCTGGCCCCCCACTCCTGTCAGATGGTCAGCCCCATGGTAGCTTGATCTTGTGGCGAGCAGTCTAGGTCCTATAGCTAAGAGAGGGACAGCGAGAGACAAGCAGGGAGAATTTTGAAGGTAGAGATCAGCTATCCGCAGATTAACTAACCCGCTGCCACCAGCCTGTGCGTGCAGGTACAGAGGGGACTTGTTCAGGGGATTCTTGCAGTGGCGAGCCTATGGCGGTAGCTACATGTATACTATTACAAATTTGTACATAGCTAAATACGAATTATTTGTATTTTCGGCCTTCAACGCGCCAACCAGCCTCTCGTAGCTCTGATGATAGACTAACTCGAACTTCAGAGACCGCGTGATTCCCCACCCGAGCCGCTGGGCGAATCTAGAGTGCACAGAAGAACATCTCTAGCACCGATTTTGCACTATTGAAAATTTCGCTAACTGATTTGATAGATTGATCGACTGAGAACCGCCTTGCCATTGGTTCACTGTGACCGGCGCCTACTAGCTTAGCTACTCATTTGAGCCATCGGCGAACAAAAAAAAAACAAACCGATAAAAATAACTTTCAGATTTAACCTTCTCACTGAATAACTTCTCACTTCAGACTGAATTGGAGCAATCAGACTACTAGCAGTATTATTGAATGATTTCTGCCTCAATAACAGCACTACCGAACAAAATGAGCAAAAATGTGCGCCTAATCCAGCTACTGAAATAGGGGACTGATAAGGAATCACCCATTCAAGCAAGTCTAGGTAGTCTCTCACCCAACCAATCAGAAACTCAACAGCCGAAGACCAGGTAATCCACAGTGACCGAATCGGCTTAGTGCTTCGCAGCTGTAGGCCCGGGATGATGCTGATGTCACAATCTTCGCAGATAGCTAGCAGGTGTTGTTCTTAATCTTGATGTTCGCTGCTGACGACCGGGGGGATTCGTCCTTGATGATGATGGGGGGGGGGGAGTCGCGATCCGGGGATCAAGAGACGACGGTCGAGCTCTGGGAGGTCTAAGTTAGGCCAAAGTCCCTGGAAACGGAGCAGGGAGTTCCAGAGAGGGCACGAGGGGGTCGGGTCCGAGCGGGCCAAAAACCCCGGTTTATATAGCCGCCAACTGGACCGCAATTTGTTATAATGGAACACCTCGATTCTGATTGTCTGAGCCGATTTGTTATAACGCACGTCGAATTTTCTGATTGGCTGATCTTGTTGCCACCCTAACTCACGTGACCAAGAGATCCTATCAGTTCCCTCGGGGCCATAAAAATACGACAGGTGTAGTCATAAATCACTCATAATCGCTACATAATGATTTATGACCTTTCGCGTAGGAATGACAAAAATTAATGAAAAAATATACATTAGAAAGCTCTTATTAAGTAGAAAGTGAAGATGATGAAGAGAAATCGTTAATCGCTAATCCCAAAGTACTTTTAGGGGTAAAACGCATAGCTGTCAAAGCTGTCACACGCTTGAGTGAACACGAACAATAGGCCCTAACCTCAAATCTTGATGGCCTGTCAAAATGATGAGAAAAAAGCCACCACCCGCATCCTCTCAGACCATCTGGCGCCAGCCTCAGCATTGAGTGAGGCGCAGGTGGCTGTCAGACCAGCTCAGACGCAATGATTTATGACCCAAAAGCAGCAAAAAACTGCGCCTATGTTTATTATTACTACAAGTATGGCAGATTAATATAGCTACAGAAGTCCTACTCTAGTATGAATTCTAGAAAAATTGCAAAAGAGGGAGAAAAACGCCCATAGCTTGCTGTTAGTAGGCTAGCAAGTTTGGAACCCCATGTGCGAGCGTGAAATTTGGAAAAAATTGCGTCCTCATCACATTTACCAAATCAATATGACTCCGACTCCATAGTGCCACATAACAAAAACAAAGAGAAAATTGCAAAGCTTTTTTTGTCTTTGAATTGGAAGTTTTATGCAAAGAATCCGTACATGTCAGCTGGTAGCGGTGGCAGATGTAACGTCCTGGGTTTGTAACAGAGGCCTTTCTCCGAGGCCAATCGCCTCGCTGCATGGATCTGGACTGAATCAGGGGGGGGGGCTTTTGGTCATAGACATTCTCAGCGCGGCTTCAACCGTGCTAAGAGAGCACACAACTGCATGTACGGTCTTCAACATTATTTTTCAAATCTAATACGAGCGTATATGCTGCATGCATTTGGATGAACTTATGAAAGGATCGAAGTTCAGAAGGTGAGATGTTAATTTGAATGATAATTTTTAATGCGGCATAAGTTTAGTGTCCATCTACATTAGGGGTCGGCAAAGCCTCTCTATCCGGCCCTCGGGTCCTTCGAAACTTCACAATAGCAATCCGGCCCGCTCAATGTTGGTGTCTGATCTTCTCAACTCACTTCTCTTCTAATCTCCTCTCCCTCTCCCTTCTTTCCTCTCTCTTCTCTCCACTCTCTCCTCTATCATTTCTCCTCCCCGCTTCTCTCTCATCTATTCTCATCTCTCCTCTCTTCTCTCCGTTCCTTTCTAATCTTTTCTCTCTCCTCTCCCCTCTTCGATTTAATATTTCCTCTCCTCTCCTCTCGTCTCCTTTATTCCGCCCTCCATTCTCATATCTTCTCTATTTCCTCTCCTTACTTCCCTCTGGTCCGCAGCTATGCCCTAGGTTCTCTATATCTGGCCCTGAGATGAAAAGTTGCCAACCCCTGATTTACATGATTTTCATGAGCACGAAACATACTGTTTTTACTTTGTATACTGTTTTTACTTCCACGACTAGACAAAACTGTGAGCCACCACTTGGAGCCCTGAGAATAAAGACACAGACTATAAATGGATGAGGCAGAAATTCGCCTATCAAAATGAGGGCTACCTCGAACCAGATTCCAGCGCCAGATCGCCTTGGCTAAATGCTGGCAGACCGGAAACGTCGAGACTGAAATGGACGGCGAAGATTGAGAGTTTCTTCTCCAGCGCGGCCGTCCAATGCGAGCCAGTCAGGCCTGAGAGCGTAGCCCCCCCCCCCGCCCGACAGCAAAGGGAGCATAAAGGACGCCTCAATGTGTATCTTAATCAGCAAGACGACGTTCAACCATGGAGGCGGAATCGGATTTTGAACCAAGTATTCTCGATTTGGCCGCCTGGTGCACCACCCTGTCAGCCTCTGTGCTCGGCTGTGGCCTCAACGCCTTCTTGCTCCTCGCCACTGTCGGGCAACGTTGCAGGCGCCGAGGCGCCAACGGCGGCCGCACTAACAACGGCCTGCTGGTTCTGGCGTGTGCGGAGATCGCCCTCAACGTGACTCTGGCGCTGCACCTTCTGCTCACTCAGCTGGGCGGCCCAGCCAGCCTCGAATTGGCCTTCCACTCGATGCACGTAATCAGAAACTGGTGGCTGCTGGCGCTCACAGCCTGCCGCACAGCCGCCGTGCTGAAGCCATTCAGCAGCGGCAGCGCCGCTGGCAGATCCGGCGGACTCTGCCGACTCGGCTGCCGATGGCAAATCGTCGCCGTTGTTGTCATTGTGGCCGCCGGCGTCGGCTTCGTGTGCGTCAGCGAAACAATCGTCAATTCCAGCTTCTTGACCAGCGGCGGCGACGACGGAAGCAACGCCACGGTTCGAGAGTTGCTGCAGCCGGGGATGGTTCGCTTCGCCCTGATGGCGGCCGCGGGCACCCTGGCTCCCGGATTCTGCATCGTTGCTCTGGGGACTCGCACGGCCCTGGCCCTCCACCGGCAGGCCTTCCACCATCAGAATCTGCAGCGCAGCTGCCGCATGGTTCTGCTGCTGTCTCTCGGCTTCGCGGTCCTCGAGTTCCCCTTCGTTGGCCTGCAGTTGCTGACCGTCGGCCGCGTACTCGCAGCCGAAGTAGTCGACCAAGGTCCACAGATGCTGCTGGCTACTTTGGACCGCCTGGTGTTGCCCGTCGCCTGGAGCTTCGCCTTTGTCCCGGTCAACTCCTGTCTGAACTTCTGCGTGCTGCTGCTGTGCAGCCGAACTTTCCGAGCCAACGTCTGCTGCTGTGGCAGTCAGGAGGGTGCGGGCGCTGCCGCTGCAACAGCAGCAGCTGCCGCAGCCACTGCAGCCGCTCGTCCAGGTACCACCGGCACCGGATTAAGGTGTCTAAATAAAAAGGCAAGTTCGGACACGAATGCAATCGGCGAGGGTTCTCAGCGATGCCAGGCGCCAGTGAACTCGGAGGGGAGTTTTCATCCGTGATTTCTCACTGTGCATGTCGTTTTACCCCCTTTCATTTCTCTGTCGGTGATAGAAGTTGAGCAGGTCATGCAACCATTCGATTTGAGTCGTATTTGCGCTTGCAAACAGGTTTCCTCTTCAAGTTGACTGTTCTCTCACCCAAACTCTGACACTGCCCCTACAACGACAAACAATTAAATTGTTCAACCATTGTAACGGTTTCGTATCCTAAGTAGCCATAGAGCGAGCTTTGACAGACTTTGCTCGCTGTACATGTACAGCATCAAAAACAATCAATATGCTTGCTGTAGTTTGATGAAATTATCTTAAATAAATTTACATCAACTGCTAACCATCTACTAATTAGACGTTGTTGAAATTGCATTGCAGGTCAAACCTCAATCCGACGTGTTAATAAACTGAACAAAATATTCTTACATGTAGATTCATTTATTTTACCACAAAGACAGTTTGCCAGCGGCAAGTAGAGGGCTTGTCTGCACTCAAACTCGCCTGCAAGAACGGCTTGACTTACTTTGACTCAGCTGCAGGGGGCTCCGGGCATCCGGATACAGCGGAGAGGCGTCGACGCCAATTCCGAAAACCCCTGGAGACCACGGGCAGCTGGTGCTGCGGTGTTGCGCAGGGAGATCCGATCTCCACAGAGGGACCGGATATCATAAAACAAACCTTATAGTTTTTTATCACATTCGGAGACCCCAAGCTGAGTTGCGATCGCCCGGGTCGGAGATCGCAAAGCACTTTCGGTCCCTATAAGGAGACCCTAAAGCCAAGAAGCCGTAAAGTTTAATACAAGTATACGTAGCCCGGCCGCCTCCGGAGAGTCCAGGAGGTGGATTGTCGCTCGCCAGGTAGCCCTTCGGTAGCGGACGAGCTGGCAGAGATTCTTGGGCCTGAAAACATCGAAAAGGCCCGGGCTTGGGCCGAGGTAATTGTGAGCCTGCATGCCCTGAGTAAAGGATCTTTCCCTGGAGTGACAGCTGGCCAAGTTGAGCCAAGTTGAGTCCAAGCAGGGCCCTGCAGAAGGCGGGGGAAGTACAGGCAGGACTTCACACCAATATAATAACAGAGATTGCTGCTCTGCAACCTCAATTTGTCCTGAGCCTGTATCACCCTCTTTCACTGAAAGCGAGAACTCCCTTAACTTAATTAACTCATCGAATGCTTCCATCCCCATAATCAAAGTAATTCTAAAATGTGAAATTCTATGGAAAATACCTTTAATTAATTAGCTAATGAAATGGAAGATATGTGAAGATTTATCTCTTCGAGAGATGCCCGCAGGCGAAAACGCTCCTCCGTGGAGATCCCGGAAGTCACGCGACGAGGCGATGACGCCCGCGGGCCTCCGAGAATTTTCCATCGTCAGTATTAAGATTTCCCTTTGTATTTCGCTATAGGCTTAAGCGAAAAGCTGCAGGTTGCTTCGCAATTTAGCCAGCTGCTAAGTCGAGAGAACTGCGGGGCAAAACGAGATAAATGAGGACGGATGAGGAGGAAAGAAACGCGAGAGGTTCTTCATAAAAATTCGCGATTTTTCTTGACTAATATCTTCCTTAACGGATCCTTAACGCCTTTGCTACCTAAAACGCCCTGCACATGGCGTGCGAGTTTAGTCAAGACCTGACTCGGAGCGGATGAAATTCGAATCGATCAAGCAACTTGATTCGGTTGCGTATGAAAACTTTGGTGCGAATCAGTGAGGATGATGCACGATATGGCATGCAGCAGTGTGTCTGCACTCTAGGTTGACAATTTATTTTTATTTTTAGTTTTATAACCTTTGTAGATTTTAATTCTTTCTTTCATGATACCCCCCAAGCGTATTAAGTCAATACGCTCGTAACTTAAAAAGAACAGATACTCCCTTCTACTTGCTAATCTATTTTCTGTTTAATTATATTCTAATCACGTGACGGGTTTCGGCCTTTTCGGCTTCTTGGAGAGAAGCCAGAAATGAATCAATTAGAGTCCTGGCCCCCCACTCCTGTCAGATGGTCAGCCCCGAGGTAGCTTGATCTGTGGCGAGCAGTCTAGGTCCTATAGCTAAGAGAGGGACAGCGAGAGACAAGCAGGGAGAATTTTGAAGGTAGAGATCAGCTAATCCGCAGATTAACTAACCCGCTGCCACCAGCCTGTGCGTTCTGGTTCACCAAACCGGAACTCTCGAAATCGGGCTTCCGACTAGAGGGGGCTTCAGCACTTACCTGCCAACTAGTGTCTTTTTGCTGTCAATCTCGAAGTCATAGCCGATGATAAGGGACACTGCTCGGACTTGATCGCATTGGCTATGGAGGTACAGAGGGGACTTTTGAAGGGGATTCTTGCAAAGGCGAGCCTATGGGATGAATATGGGAGGAAATACGAGGAATTGTACTTTCGGCCTTCAACGCGCCAACCAGCCTCTCGTAGCTCTGATAATTAATAGACTAACTCGAACTTCAGAGACCGCATGATTCACCACCCGAGCCGCTTGGCGATTCTAGAGAGTGCACAGAAGAACATCTCTAGCACCGATTTTGCACTATTGGCAATTTTGCTCACTGATTGGATAGATTGATCGACTGAGAACCGCCTTGCCATTGGTTCACTGTGACCGGCACCAACTAGCTTAGCTACTCATCTGAGCCATCGGCGAACAAAAAAAAACAAACCGATAAAAACAACTTTCAGATTTAACCTTCTCACTGAATCACTTCTCACTTCAGACTGAATTGGAGCAATCAGACTACTAGCAGTATTATTGAATGATTTCTGCCTCAATAACAGCACTACCGAACAAAATGAGCAAAAGTGTGCGCCTAATCCAGCTACTGAAATAGGGGACTGATAAGGAATCACCCATTCAAGCAAGTCTAGATAGCCTCTCACCCAACCAATCAGAAACTCAACAACCGAAGACCAGGTAATCCACAGTGACCAATTCGGCTTAGTGCTTCGCAGCTGTAGGCGCCCGGGATGACGATGTCACACAATCTTCGAAGATAGCTAGCAGGTGATGATCTTAACATCAATGATCGATGCCGTCGACCGGGGGGACTCGTCCTTGATGATGAGGGGTGTTGTCGCAATCCGGGGATCAAAAGACGACGGTCGTGACTCCGGAATAGGTCGAGTCCTGGGAGTCCACAGTAGATTCCGAGACGCCAAAAGGAGTGAGTCCAAGCGGGCCAAAAACACCGGTTTATATAGCCGCCAACTGGACCGCAATTTGTTATAATGAAACACCTCGATTCTGATTGGCTGAGCCGATTTGTTATAACTGACGCGACGTCGAATTTTCTGATTGGCTGAACTTGTTGCCACCCAAGCTCACGTGACCAAAAGATCCTGTCAGTTCCCTCGGGGCCATAAAAATACGCCAGGTGCGGTCATAAATCACTCAAAATCGCTACATTTTGATTTATGACCTTTCGCGTAGGAATTACAAAAATTAATTTAAAAAATATACGCTAGAAAGATCTTATCAAGTTGAAAGTAAAGATGTTGAAGAGAAATCTCATCAAAAATGATGAGAAAAAAGCTACCACCCGCATCCTCTCAGACCATCTGGCGCCAGCCTCAACACTGAGTGAGGCGCAGGTGGCTGTCAGACCAGGTCACAAGCAATGATTTTTGGTCCCAAAAGTATTGAAAACCGCGCCTATGTTATTATTACTACAAGTATGAATTCTAGGAAAATTACATAAAAGGGAAAAATGCCCATGCCTGCTGTTAAGTAGGCTTAGCAAGTTTGGAACCCATGTGCGAGTGTGCGATTTGGAAAAAAAGTGCGTCCACATCAACGCAAATATTTGTAATAATTTTTTTTTTCAGATCTCCGCAGTGTGGCGGCCCAATCAGCACGCAGCCAGCGATTGCAAGTACACCTGCACTGAAACCCTCTGGCCTCTGCCCGCCAAGCTGAGGGGTGGGTGTACTCGGGCAGATGCAGTCAATATGCTAAGTCGGGGGGGGGGGGGTTGGCCTTCAATCGTGCCAACGCACCTCCCCGTACTCGTACCAATTCCCCCCCCCAGATAATTTTTTTACTGTGGCCGAACGAAGCAACGCAGGCACACGAAAGTCATGGGCACGGGCTAAAATTTTGTTGCGCATCAGATAGAGCATCGACCGAGTCGCCAACTACCCGGACCGTCGAGATATTCAACGTTTCTGCCAGAAGGTCGCCATTTTCCCATTGACTTCTATTTTGAACACCCCGACACCGACCAAGCCATCGCCTTGGCAAGTATTTCCGCAGTCTCAACACCTCAGCCACATGTGCCTGCCTCCAGCCAACCTCCAGTGACCATCAGCCACCATCTGGACGGACCGTCAGGACTTTCAACAGATGCCACCAGGCGGTCCTGAAGCACCAGATGCAAAAATACAAAAATTTATCGATCAAGCCTCACAAGCGAGCACAGCAATAGACATTTCTGCACCAAGTAATGTATATGTCCTGCCGGCATCATCCTGACGCCGTCTGGAACGTCAGCGGATGCCACCAGATGACGCTGAAGTCCCAGATGCTAGAATGGCCCATTTTCTTTGTCAACCCTCCCTCATGGGCATAATATAGCACCACAGACTACCTTCTGACGTCACCCACCTTTCCGTCACCACCCTGACGCCGTCTGGACCGTCAGCGGGTGCCACCGGGTGACGCTGGCGGCCTAGATGCTACAATGAACGATTTTCTTTGTCAACCCTCATTTATGGGCATAGTAAAGCACCATCGACTTCCTTCTGACCTCACTAACCCTTCCATAACCATCCTGACGCCGTTGGGTTCGTCAGCGGATGTCGCCGGGTGACGTTGACGCTCCAGATGCTATAATGACCGGTTTTCCTTGTCAACCCTCGTTCATGGGCATAGTATAGAACCAAGTGCTATCTTTTGGCTCCGGCCGCCCTTTCGTCATCGTCCTGACGGCATCAAGACCGTCAGCAGCTCCGTTGTGCTCCGTTCGGCCACAGTAATAAAATTGTCAGGGGAGGGGGAAATTTCCCCTCCCCTTGGTAGTTCTACTGTTAATGTGATAATTTTGACGAATTTTGACTTATCGTGCAACCGTGACAGTCCTTCGATTGTGCAAAAATTAATCTTGAAGCTAGTACTACAGTTACAAGTTATGTATTATTTTCGGCTTTCGTGTCCTCGATTTTTCTAGTTTTAAGTTAACGTACGCGTAATTTGCATATAGTGGATATGTTGCTCTCACACAAATTTGCGATGATAGTTAGGGTTAGGAACTGTCTTAACGTCTACCAGTTTAGTGTTCTCATTTAAATGTATCTTTAACACTAGCCCAGTTAGTGGGCTGCTGGCCTCACACCTTGCCCAGTTAGTGGGCTGCTGGCCTCACACCTTGCCCAGTTAATCGTAAACAAAAACAGCAAAACAGACTTCGCGAAGCTTTATCTTTATACAAAGTACAAATTTCACAACATATAGCTGTTATCACCTGACACAGGCTTGCGTCAGGCTCATAAAAGTCTGGCTGAGAAAGCAGCTATCGAAAACACGGACTTCGAAAACACCTGACACACCTTACATTATCTTGTTTTTAACTGATTTATCTGATACCAGCTTTGAAAACAGCAGGCCAAATCCTGATGCAACTGTGAGGTGAGTGGGGCGTCCGAGGTCATTGAAATCTTATAAATACAGCGCGGCAACTTTGCAAAGAGACAGAACAGATTTGACTTCTGTCTACAAACATTGTTTCTGAAGCACAATGCACCAGGTCATAGTATTTCACCTGCTGATGGCACTTGCCGTCACCATGTGTGTTGCGGCGCCACCCAACGACTGCCCCGCGATTCTCCAGAAGGGCGGAGCTTCAGAGAGATTTCCTGGTCTAGTGGCTCACGGCATTCACTCACTGACGGTCGGTGATCTGAAGTTCTACTTCAAGGCCGACGTGACTTCAGCGAACACCATACCGACCGTGAACGCTAATCTGCAGGATGGCCAAGCGATTCTCTTCAACGCCCCAGACATTCCCATTGATCCCATGTTTGCCACTCCCGGCATGCGCGCTCTCGATCGCGTCCTCAGTCACATGGACAATCCCAACTATGACATCCGCGAGTACAACACGCTGGATCGGGTCGTCCACGCCCTGCACATGCACGAGGTTTGGCATGGTGCTTCGGTCGAGTACGCCAAGCTGGTGTCAGCGCCGCCATCAAAGGATGTCTGCCGGTGCGCCACGGACATCGACAACAATGGCGTCATGGAAGTGCTGCGTCTGATCGCACTTGAAGTTCGGGAGCCCAACCTAATGTACGGCAGAAAGATCAAGCTAAACAACGGAACCGTGCAGTGGTCTGGCAACCTCTACCGCTACCGCTTTTTCAGCCGTAGCATCGATAAACCGCTGCGTAATCCCTCGGAAGTGAATCCGCACATCGTTAATCAGAAGATCTGGTTAAAGATGAAGAAGGATATGCTGACCAGCATGCTGCCCAAGGATGACTACGAGTTGGCGCTGTACTTGTACTGCGCGCTGAATGTCTAGACGCTGTGCGAAAACTATACGGTCCATTTGTAACATTTATCATCACACTTACAGGTCAATCTGTCAATATAGTCCTCAGAGAACTTCAACAAGTTACTTCTTTCTGCCAAATATTGATGGCAAGTACAGAGGCTGTAGCGTGCTTGCAATAATCCAGAAAATTCTCTAATAATTTTTGCCATTTTCAAGAACATTCTATTAACTTATATTTTTACCTTAATTTTTCCAAATTATTGCGCAGCAATACATTTTACTCAAGCAATAATAATAATACCTAATTTACGCTATTTTCGAATAATGGGAAATAAAAATCGATTTTCTATAATCGCGAACAACATTCTAGAAACTTCTGCAGCGATAAACACTGAGAGTAAATACACGCAAATCAACCGTTAAATAACCAACCGTCCATCATTTCAGTAATGATCTTGTTAACAATAAATAAAACTAAACAAACCACCGCCTTTGCTTTGTGCTATAAGGCTTCGTACTTGTAAAATGATTCGGTCTAACGTGCGCAAGAGCCAGTAAGGAGGGCATTAAGGATTATAATTGGCTCTATTGTAACGATTCGCGCGATTCCTTCACGCTGAAAAAGTTTTTATAGGTTTATAATTATCTCTTTTTTACCGCTCCTTTTTTATTCGAATTTCTACTTTCCAGGTGTGTGCAAATTAAACGATACTGGAGACTCTCCTTGTGCAGAGCGAACTCTAACTGGAATAGGGCACAGTGACAGCTAATTTGGGGAATTCCATCAATTCTTTCTTAAAAACTCCTGCATCTGATGCGAATCTAAGTTAAATCTGCAGGAGGGCTGTGGGCATTCTAACGCTTGAAGTCAGAATACCCACAACCAACACTGTCCCGCAACCAACACTGTCCCGCAACCAACACTGTCCCGCAACCAACACTGTCCCGCAACCAACACTGTCCCACAACCAACACTGTCCCACAACCAACACTGTCCCGCAACCAACACTGTCCCACAACCAACACTGTCCCACAACCAACACTGTCCCGCAACCAACACTGTCCCGCAACCAACACTGTCCCACAACCAACACTGTCCCACAACCAACACTGTCCCACAACCAACACTGTCCCGCAACCAACACTGTCCCACAACCAACACTGTCCCACAACCAACACTGTCCCACAACCAACACTGTCCCGCAACCAACACTGTCCCACAACCAACACTGTCCCACAACCAACACTGTCCCGCAACCAACACTGTCCCACAACCAACACTGTCCCGCAACCAACACTGTCCCACAACCAACACTGTCCCACAACCAACACTGTCCCGCAACCAACACTGTCCCACAACCAACACTGTCCCACAACCAACACTGTCCCACAACCAACACTGTCCCGCAACCAACACTGTCCCACAACCAACACTGTCCCACAACCAACACTGTCCCACAACCAACACTGTCCCGCAACCAACACTGTCCCACAACCAACACTGTCCCACAACCAACACTGTCCCGCAACCAACACTGTCCCACAACCAACACTGTCCCGCAACCAACACTGTCCCACAACCAACACTGTCCCACAACCAACACTGTCCCGCAACCAACACTGTCCCACAACCAACACTGTCCCGCAACCAACACTGTCCCACAACCAACACTGTCCCACAACCAACACTGTCCCGCAACCAACACTGTCCCGCAACCAACACTGTCCCACAACCAACACTGTCCCACAACCAACACTGTCCCACAACCAACACTGTCCCGCAACCAACACTGTCCCACAACCAACACTGTCCCACAACCAACACTGTCCCACAACCAACACTGTCCCGCAACCAACACTGTCCCACAACCAACACTGTCCCGCAACCAACACTGTCCCGCAACCAACACTGTCCCGCAACCAACACTGTCCCACAACCAACACTGTCCCGCAACCAACACTGTCCCGCAACCAACACTGTCCCACAACCAACACTGTCCCGCAACCAACACTGTCCCGCAACCAACACTGTCCCACAACCAACACTGTCCCGCAACCAACACTGTCCCGCAACCAACACTGTCCCGCAACCAACGACAGGGCATGACTGTCCAGAGTGGTATCTCCGCGTTGAGTATGTATGTCCCCTAACTCATCCGGTGTTTCTTTACACCTTTACACCCGAACACCCAGGGGGGGGGGCATGCGTTGTGACCTTTTTATATGGGGTATGTTCGAGTGTTGACGCAATTCTAAAATTTCACTAATTCGATAAATCTAGCAAAAAAACAACTCATAATCTCAAAATTTCATAAACTAGAAATTTCACAAGCCCGAAACTTTATAAACTCGAAACTTCATAATCTCGAAACTTCATAAACTCGAAACTTCATAATCTCGAAACTTCACAAGCTCGAAACTTCATAATCTCGAAACTTCATAAGCTCGAAACTTCATAAGGTCGAAACTTCATAAGCTCGAAACTTAAAAACATCGACAATCTTAGCAAAGTCTTCATAATTTGTGGGATCCGATCTGCTATTTGAGCTTTCGGGTTTGTGAATATTTGAACTTGATGAAGTTTTGAGCTTGTGAAAATATTTGCTGTATTCGTTGTGAGAATTTTGAGATTTCGTAACCCCCAGTTCGGCCACTAACTTTTACTAAATTCGTAACTTAGGGCTGGAGAAATCACCGGTTATAAACGTTTTTAAGTTTCATGAAACGTTTTTAAGATTATTTTTTTCAGCTGTGATTTCACACCGTTTCTCCACCGTAAAAATAGGTGCATCACATTGCCTCTATGCTACTGACTTCTACTTGTAGTTAGTAGTAAGAAACGTGCTGAGTCGAATTTTTTCAAGCTGGCAGTTGAGTTTCTCCTTGCTGGATGTCGAACTTCTCTAAGCTGGATGTCGAATTTCTCTAAGCTGGATGTCGAATTTCTCTAAGCTAGATGTCGAATTTCTCTAAGCTAGATGTCGAATTTCTCTAAGCTAGATGTCGAATTTCTCTAAGCTGGATGTCGAATTTCTCTAAGCTAGATGTCGAATTTCTCTAAGCTAGATGTCGAATTTCTCTAAGCTAGATGTCGAATTTCTCTAAGCTAGCGATGTCGAATTTCTCTAAGCTAGCGATGTCGAATTTCTCTAAGCTAGATGTCGAATTTCTCTAAGCTAGATGTCGAATTTCTCTAAGCTAGATGTCGGATTTCTCTAAGCTAGATGTCGAATTTCTCTAAGCTGGATGTCGAATTTCTCTAAGCTGGATGTCGAATTTCTCTAAGCTAGATGTCGAATTTCTTTAAGCTGGATGTCGAATTTCTCTAAGCTGGATGTCAAATTTCTTTAAGCTGGATGTCGAATTTCTCTAAGCTGGATGTCGAATTTCTCTAAGCTGGATGTCGAATTTCTCTAAGCTGGATGTCGAATTTCTCTAAGCTAGATGTCGAATTTCTCTAAGCTAGATGTCGAATTTCTCTAAGCTAGATGTCGAATTTCTCTAAGCTAGATGTCGAATTTCTCTAAGCTAGATGTCATTTCTCTAAGCTGGATGTCGAATTTCTCTAAGCTGGATGTCGAATTTCTCTAAGCTGGATGTCGAATTTCTCTAAGCTAGATGTCGAATTTCTCTAAGCTAGATGTCGAATTTCTCTAAGCTGGATGTCGAATTTCTCTAAGCTAGATGTCGAAATGGGGAAATGCGATGCATACATGTAAAGCAAATACATGTAATGTAAATTTTTACCTTTTCACGCTTGCAACTTACTTCGTTTGTCGCAAGCCTCTAAAGCAGCGTATTTTTCTGGAAATCAGCCTCCTAAAAATTACACGATCTTTGAGTTTCACGTCTTGTTATACTGCAGTAAAGCGCGTCGCCAGCAGGGGGACAGGGAGGACATGTCCCCAACCCATGTAAAAGCTATGAAGGATGCCAATGGGTCCCCCCACCTCTGCACTTTCTGACCCGTTGTGGTAATCAATAATTTTTCTTCACGGCGCAAAATATAGCGCCTGTGGCGCCAAAATGAGTGCCTGTGGCGCTAAAAGGAATGCCTGTGGCGCCAAAACTTCTGAGGCGCTAAAATCAGCTTGCCTGCGGCGCCAAAAAAGTTTCTAAGGCGCTAAAATCAGTGCCTACCGCGCCAAAATGAGTGCATGCGGCGCCAAAATGAGCGCTGACAACACCGGCCGATTCTCAAAATAATGGACATGTAGAAGTTTAGTCATGTAAATGTACATGCTGGGTTCTTGGCTTTGATTGTCCCCCACCATAAAATCCATGGCGACGCCCCTGACTATAGTGGTCCTTGAAGTTGCGTTGTCTCAAAAGCAAACTCCTTATAATCTTGTTGATGCATTCTCGAACGAAATTATTGTGCCCTCAATCAAATTTTGCGAGCGAGTCTGCGACAGTAATATACCGCCAAAAGTCTACAGTAATCTGATAATATTTTTTGACTGCCACGAGCAGCTAACTGACTGCAGATCAAAATTTGTACCAACAATTTCACCTTCTCTTTGGCAGAAAATTGTCACTGGCAGCCGTCAATTGTCACTGGCTGTCAATTGTCACTGACAACCATCAATTGTCACTGACAACCATCAATTGTCACTGACAACCGTAAATTGTCACTGACAACCATCATCAATTGTCACTGACAACCATCATCAATTGTCACTGACAACCATAATCAATTGTCACTGACAACCATCATCAATTGTCACTGACAACCATCATCAATTGTCACTGACAACCATCATCAATTGTCACTGACAACCATCATCAATTGTCACTGGCTGTCAATTGTCACTGACAACCATCAATTGTCACTGGCTGTCAATTGTCACTGGCTGTCAATTGTCACTGGCTGTCAATTGTCACTGACAACCGTCAATTGTCACTGACAACCGTCAATTGTCACTGACAACCGTCAATTGTCACTGGCTATCACATGACACTAATCAGTTAATTGAAAATAATCAATAAATCAATGAAATACAGAAAATGAATTCAATTCAAAACGGCTTATTGTCAAATGTGATGCGTAATAAAAGCGTGGATCCGTATGCAGAGACATGTAGCTCTCAATACAGCAAATAAGCATACGATATTAAAACGTATACTTCGCACGAATTTGGTAGTTAATGCTGTTCCAATCAATCTTTGGCTTAATAAATAATGTACGCATGTAATAAAGTGATCATTATTTGCAGAGGCCCATAAAATTTGGTTTACTTGAGTTAGACAAAACTGACAAATAATCTACTCGATCAAACTATTAAAACCAATTAAAATATGTCAGATTAATAAAATACGCGCATTCTGTATAGCAACAGGTAAATACCAGAGCGACTAAGCAATAAAGCTAACTAATTACTATATTATACATAATTAGCAAGGCTAAAAAAGGTTTTGCGGGCTGGCGAATTGACATAATTAAATATTGATGAGCAAATTTAGAAAGGCATTCGATGGGGAGAGTTTCGCTACTGCAAGTAGAGCTGTCAGCTTAATTAATAATATTAGAAGACCATTGCGGAGTTTATATTCAAGCAGACAAAAATCTATTTAAAAAACGTAACGCATAGATACACCGCACTGCTGTCTTGAACAAGCGCTAGGCTACTTAAAGTAGGGCGCACTGGGAGAGCTGGAATAAAAGCAGAGCATAATGGACAATGTATTTAACACGATAACACCGAAAAACATAAAACAGAGTTTGTCGAGCCTTTGAATCAAAATCCTGAGGTTTGTTCGCGGATGGCCATCTTAGTCTCGCTAATATTAATAAGCAGCATAATAAAGCAAGCGCACTAATTATAATCATTAGAAAATCTTATATAAATAATACAGGCTGAGAGTGAAAAATTTACAGATTGAAAATATTACGAATTTCCAGCTAAACTACTTAAAGTAGCTGTTGCGAAAGTTTTGCAATCTGAAACAGGCGAAACGTGACACTATATAATAATTCCACTTTGTTTACCCGTCTGTCAATTCATCTTTGTCTGTATTTCCGAGATTGCATCAATAAGAAAACAGGTCTCAACGATCTCAAATGAGTCTACTAAGCAAGTCGTATTATATTTAAGCCCAGGCAGGCGCAACCGCAGGCGAAATAGCTCACATAACCGTAGTATTTAGTCATAATAATTAACTCGGGATAAAAATACAATGCAATATAATTTCAAGTCAATTAGCTGACTTCTGGTATTTGTTTAAATACAATATTTATTAAGCGAGCGCAGTGCCGTATGCCAACTCTTGCAAGGTTTATGAAACACTATAGTAGTAAATATGGACCAATAAATTATTGAACTGACAATGCCAGTAGATTTATCATCAACAGATTCAATAAGTCCGCAATTCCATACAGATAAGTCATAATTAATACCCGCAAAGTTCAAGAAATCACCACCACTGTTCTGTTTGCAAATTATGGCAATGCTTGAGCTATAAAACAAACACCCGATGGTGCGTGACGGATGCTCTCAGCCAATCAGACGGCTTAGCGCAAAAAGTACTCTGTGAGAAAGCCGCTACCCACAATCCCTCGTCACTAAGGCAGCTACTACCCCACAGTCCCTCATCACTAAGGCAGCTGCTACCCCATACAGTCCCTCATCACTAAGGCAGCTGCTATCAACCACAATCCCTCATCACTAAGGCAGCTGCTACCCCACACAGTCCCTCATCACTAAGGCAGCTGCTACCCCACACAGTCCCTCATCACTAAGGCAGCTGCTATCAACCACAATCCCTCATCACTAAGGCAGCTGCTACCCCACACAGTCCCTCATCACTAAGGCAGCTGCTACCAACCACAATCCCTCATCACTAAGGCAGCTACTAACCCCCAGTCCCTTATCACTAAGGCAGCTGCTACCACCTCAGCTATTTATTCTACACTAACAAAACTCTTAATAAAACTAATGAATCCGTCACTGATCCAGGGAGCAGCAACAAGTAGTCATGCTGCACAGTCATAATCATGAGATGTCCTAAGAGACACAATACTGCGGTCACTCGGTCTCCATCGGCTGCTCAGAGCCGGCACCTCCGGCGGCAGATGCGCCGGCTAAGGACTCAGCCAGGGCTTTATGGTCCAGCACAATGGCCTTGAGAATGTCGGACAGGGAGACCACGCCGATCACTTGCTGGTCGCTGTCCACGATAACCAGCCGGTGCACCTCGGCCGTCACCAGCTTCTCCAGCACGCTGCGCAGCGAATCGTCCGGCTGGCAGGATGTGACGCCTTCGAACCTGTCGCGCCTGTACTGCAGCGCGTCCTTCACCGACACGTCCAGATTGTTGTAGGTCTTTGTGGCAGCCAGGTTCTGCGGTTGGGGCACCACGGTTAGTGAGCTAGTATTTGTGCCACAGAACACATTGATCCCTTATCACTGATCCCTAATTCCAATCCCTGATCCCTAATTCCAATCCCTGATCCCTAATTCCAATCTCTGATCCCTAATTCCAATCCCTGATCCCTACCCTAATTCCAATCCCTGATCCCTACCCTAATTCCAATCCCTGATCCCTACCCTAATTCCAATCTCTGATCCCTAATTCCAATCCCTGATCCCTAATTCCAATCTCTGATCCCTAATTCCAATCCCTGATCCCTAATTCCGATCCCTGATCCCTAATTCCAATCCCTGATCCCTAATTCCAATCCCTGATCCCTAATTCGAATCCCTGATCCCTAATTCGAATCCCTGATCCCTAATTCGAATCCCTGATCCCTAATTCGAATCCCTGATCCCTAATTCGAATCCCTGATCCCTAATTCCCATCCCTGATCCCTAATTCCCATCCCTGATCCCTAATTCCTATCCCTGATCCCTAATTCCAATCCCTGATCCCTAATTCCAATCTCTGATCCCTAATTCCAATCCCTGATCCCTAATTCCGATCCCTGATCCCTAATTCCAATCCCTGATCCCTAATTCCAATCCCTGATCCCTAATTCGAATCCCTGATCCCTAATTCGAATCCCTGATCCCTAATTCGAATCCCTGATCCCTAATTCGAATCCCTGATCCCTAATTCGAATCCCTGATCCCTAATTCCCATCCCTGATCCCTAATTCCCATCCCTGATCCCTAATTCCTATCCCTGATCCCTAATTCCAATCCCAGATCCCTAATTCCAATCCCAGATCCCTAATTCCAATCCCAGATCCCTAATTCCAATCCCTGATCCTTAATTCCCATCCCGATCCCTAATTCCAATACCTGATCCCTAATTCCAATTTCTGATCCCTAATTCCAATCCCTGATCCCTAATTCCAATCCCTGATCCCTAATTCCCATCCCGATCCCTAATTCGAATCCCTGATCCCTAATTCCAATCCCAAATCTCATATTCCAATCCCAGATTTCTAGTTTCTATCCCTGACCACTATTCCAGTCACTGATCCTTTATGATCCTCTATTCCAGTCACTGGATCCCATATTGCAACCTTGAATCCCATAGATGATAATCAAGGTCTCAGTCCCCTGATCCCTGGATCAAAAAACTGATCAAACCAACTTTTTATCCAATTTTATTTTACCATTACCGAATTACAATCTCTAAATTAAGTATATCTTCTAATCAATAGTCAATAAAGAAGATCCATAAGCCTATACTCATGACTAGTTATTATATTAATCCAAACCGCAATGCAAATGCAATACTAACAGTGACCTAGTTCACTCACAATGACATCAAATTTTGAGTAGATATCCGAGAGCCGTCCGTCCGGCCCCACAACGGGCAGGGCGCTAATCCTGTGCTGCACAAACAGACTGAGCACTTTCACTAGCGGTGTAGATTCAGTGATAGTTCTAATGCCCTCGTATGTGCCAATTCGAAGTTGGCGAAGGCTGGCGTCTAGCCAAGGCGGCATCGGCAGCTGGTGCATGTACAAGTAGATGTACTTCAGAATGCGCTTGTGAGTGAGAATGAACAGGGCGTTGCCGGTGCGGGGCTCCACAACTGGCAGACGGTGGACTCTGGCGTGCAGCAGGAGGCGAACGGCGTCCAGTAGGGAGGCCTCGGGCGAGATCCACAAGAAGGGCCGCAGGCGGTCCTGCAGCTGGGCCCGCCAGGTGCTGATACGGTGCGACTCCAGCTCCTCCATTGGCACCAGGGCGGAGCGATAGAAATTGTGCAGGATGTTGATGAAGTCCGTGATGGTGAGCATACCGACGAAGCGCTGCTGGTCTGAGTCCCAAACTGGGGCGGCGCGAAGGCCATTGTAAACCAAGGCAAAGAAGGCCTTCTTAACGTTTAGGTTGTGGTCGAACACTAGCAGCTTGCTGCTAGTAGGAATCAGATCGTAGCAGCGGTGCTTCTGGGAGAAGATTTCGAATACGCGGCTCGGCTCCGATACTGTGGCTTGGCGCACCTGCGGCGGGGCGGCGCGTGGGTCGGCGGGACTTGCTTAGTGGGGATAGGACTCGCTGGCGCTTAGTGCGAACTGGACTCGCTTAGTGAGGACGGGACTTGCTTACTGAGGACGGGACTCGTTTAGTGGGGTGGGATTGGATAAAGTAAGACTGGACCTGATGCTGAGGATTTGGCTCGGGTGAGACTGGACCTGATGCTGGGGATTTGTCACGGGTGAGACTGGACCTAATGCTGGGGATTTGGCACGGGTGAGACTGGACCTGATGCTGGGGATTTGTCACGGGTGAGACTGGACCTGATGCTGGGGATTTGTCACGGGTGAGACTGGACCTGATGCTGGGGATTTGTCACGGGTGAGACTGGACCTGATGCTGGGGATTTGTCACGGGTGAGACTGGACCTGATGCTGGGGATTTGTCACGGGTGAGACTGGACCTGATGCTGGGGATTTGTCACGGGTGAGACTGGACCTGATGCTGGGGATTTGTCACGCGTGAGACTGGACCCTGATGCTGTACAATTTAAACTAAGTTTCACCTCGTCAACATCCACAGTAGAGCTGTCGCCCTGACACTTTGACCGAAATATGATGTACTTGTCATTCTCGGTGACCTGAACGTCCTGGCTGCTCCCGCCGACTGCACCAGATGCAGCCGAGCCGGAGACTGTATCGGCAGCCAAAGTGGCAGCGCGATGCCTCATCGCAGCCGCTGGTCCTGTCCAAGTTCGCTGATGCTGCTGTTGTTGCTGCTGCTGTTGTTGTGTTTTACGAAACTGAGATGCCATCTCCGCTGAGGGACCGGACATTCGGCGGTGACGCGACTCTGCCATGGCTGTTGCTGATTGAATGCAGCACTGGCCTGCAGAAGATAGGATAGGAAGAGTTATTTGAAGGCTTGCTTCATTGATTTGACTCATCAGTCCCGGGTAAATTAATTCCAATATTAGTAATATTAATAGTTAAGCTATAAGCTTAATTAGTAGATAATAATTGGATTGGATACAATACTTACGGTTGGTTGTTATTTTTACAGGTTCAACTTTGCGAGTTAAGTTAGTCACAAGCTAGTCTAACTAGCGAGTTTAGTAAAAGCAAGCAAGGACTGCAAGAAGCATGAAAAAATAGAAGACTGCTTGCTGCGTGGAGAAAAGTAGAATTGTCATTTCGTCTGTTTAAGACGGATAAAAAGTGGACGGGGTGAAGCAGACACAAGAGTGACGGTCGGGGGTGGGTGCTGCGCAAACTGGAGTGTTGGAATTTGGCGGCCTTCTTCGGCTTTTGGGGGTTTGGGACCTGGGGGCTGGGGGGGGGGGTAGAAGGAGCGAGAGAGTGTGGGGTGGTGGGTGCGGGGCTCAGTAATGTACACTGATCAGTTTAACCTGGCCTGAGTCACAGCAGGAGCCACTAGCTGAGGGCCATCAAGGGTTGATATATATTTATATCTACATTTGATGTACATTCACATTAAAGCTTAACCACGTGGCGGAGAGGGCAAATGTGTTCCCATAAGATTCAGCAGCACCCACCTGCCTACCTAAAACGAATTATGACATGGCCAATGGTCGCTAGTTGGTCTAATTAACAATAAAACATTTTGCTACCCCTTCTCTATTATTAAATGGTGACTTAAGTAAGTTGGTTTATTATAACAAAAATGCGTTTTTACACTGTCACTGTTTTCGTTCTCTGAATACTTTTTTTAAATGACTAACTACTTTTCCGTCAGTCGTCACACGGGTACGGCGAGGTATAGGGGCCCAATGTACTGACTGACGGAGAGTCTACTAATGAGCAGTTGGAGATCGGAGGTGAAACGGTGGAAATACCAAACACATAAGTAGCATGCAACACAGCAATGCGCAAACACTCCAGCTGGTATTTAATTTCGATTTCATTACATTTATACCAAACCTACACATTGTACACTCGCAGATTTATAACAAGCTTGCACTGTACAAGCTGCTCCAATTATTGGGCCACAAATAAATCGCCCAGCCAGATCAAGTAAAGTACAAGTAAAAGTACAAAGATGTACTTATTGCTAGTTTAGACCAGTTGGAACAGAATTTACAAAAAAATAATTCGTCATTCAAAGGCTACACTCTAAGAGCAACTTTTGCTTGTGATCCAAAAAATTCATTTTTAACAATTCATAACAAACTATTTTGGGCAAAAATATTTAGACACTACTAACAACAGCAGGAAAGTAGTATGTGAAAAATATAAAAACAAGTCAACACTTACCATCAATGTCAGCAGTGTGGCTAAGATTTTCAAACAGATCTTTATGCCTCAGCTGTACGCTTGCCGTATTCGGAGGGTAGGAATTCTGCAGAGAATTAAGATGAGTATTAAATGAAATGACATAATTTATACCTTCGATTAATATATTATAAGCTAATTATAAGATATACATGACGGAAATAAAATAACAATAAAATGAGTATAAAGTTCAATTTTTAGTATTATTTTTAGTTATATATACGAGTAAATAGTTACGTGCGTGCGACTCAATGAGTTGCAACAAATAGAAACAATGAATTTTCAGTCCATGCGGGCAAGTCCCTCGGTGGACAATTGACGTCTGTACTGCGGTGCGGTTTTTTAACAACGGCTTTAGCTTTGAATGGGATATTCTACTTCGGTCATTTCCAAATGCAAGAGGAACCCAGACGACCTGAGAAACGTATAGACCTGGATGTCAAGCGACCTAGATCTGGATATTAAGCGACCTGGATGTCAAGCGACCTAGATCTGGATATTAAGCGACCTGGATGTCAAGCGTCCTGGATGTCAAGCAACCTGGATGTAAAGCGACCTGGATGTAAAGTGAACTGGATGTAAAGTGAACTGGATATGGATATTAAGTGATCTGGATACTAAAACGACCTGTATGTCAAGCGACCTGGATGTCAAGCGACCTGGATGTAAAGCGACCTGGATGTCAAGCGACCTGGATGTCAAGCGACCTAGATCTGGATATTTAGTGATCTGGATACTAAACTAAATGACCTGGATGTCAAGTGATCTGGGTGTCAAGCGACCTTGGATGTCAAGTGATCTGGATGTCAAGCGACCTGGATGTCAAGCGACCTGGATGTCAAGTGATCTAGATGTCAAGCGACCTGGATGTCAAGCGACCTGGATGTCAAGCGACTATGCAACAAAGAAACGTAGTTTCGAAGTTACCTGCCGCCCTAGCGGCTAAGCATGACGTCAATCTTTAATCTCATGCCGAAATACAGGCATGCATCTGTACTATGATTACAACATTGGGTTAGTAGGTAAATTTGTAGGGTACGAGCTATTTAAGTGCATCAAACATAAAGAATCAACTGTTGGTTCAAAAAACTTTACGGTGCATCAGCAAGGCCACGAGCATGAGCACACATTGAAATATTAAAAGGCATTATGCGAATGAAAACTAAAAAAGACAGGAATTTAATATGAAAAAGTGAAAGGCATCTCAGCGAGCGTACAACAAAGGGTGTAGAATCAATAATCATGAGCAGCACCTCACCCCTGGATTGAACGCATCGTCAGCTGAAATAGTCTGCAAATTTTTTTTGCTCAATAGTTTATTTTTTATCTAAAAAGAAATATTGATTGCTATGCTAGAATGTTAACTATGACAAATTTTTTATTATCCACAAAAATTCTGCCAAATTGTTCTAAACTACGCTCGTATTATGTCAACAGTATTCGATACCGTTGATTGATTGATTGGTTGGTTGACTGACTGACTGATTGATTAATTAATTGATTGATTGATTGATTGATTGATAGCATATTCTTCCCGGCTCTATTTTCCTTGTCACAGCAGACACCGCTCAATGGGCGGAACACCTACTTTAAATAGTACAATCACCCTTAAAATAGTACAATGCTCCCCCTCAAAAGTTTCCTATGGCCTTGAACTATAATAATTAATTATTAGGAATGGCGCAGCCTTAAACCATCAAACAGTTGTCTATGGCCGTGAAGTGCGAGGCTATATAGCTCGTATCAAGGACGACTTAAGTAGAAGGACGGGAAATCTCGTTTCTTAGAAAATTTTTGAAGGCACTTTTTCCCGAAAAAATACACTACGGAGATAGGAAATTTTCATTTTTTCAGCACAAAGATTGCTATTACTTTTGATAGGAGGCGGATCCAGTGCTCATCTTTTGATATGTTGTGCCTTTTTTATTGCTCTATCGATATTTATAAAGCTTTTCGTTCAGAAAATTAGGATTCTATGTAAATTTTTTATTCTCCGTATATTTTCACGTGTCTTGTGATTGAAATACATTAGAATGCCACGGCTCGGCTCTTTGGTTTTAGAAGTCTATTTTATCATTCTTAACTGACTGTTTAGCAAATATTCGTAACAGAGATGATAAAACAGGTTCATAAAAGCAAATATTGGAGCTGTGTCATGCATTTTTGTGATTTTCAGATACATGAAATGTAGACGTGAGGTCTGCCTTAAACAATTCCTATACCCCATAGCTGTTGCAATCTTGCTCTGTTGGCTTAATTACAGTATACAATGCATACCATGTATTATTGACTGGGTCATGTCGGGGATTAGCTCGTAATAAAATAAAAAATACTGGCAAACCACAGTTGCAGATTCTCAAGCTTGCCTGCTAAAGGATACAGTATTAGCACGTAAATTCGAAATGTGCGAAGCGTCATCAAATATCTATGGGTAAAAGTCATAGATCTTATATTCCCTAGATAGGCCACTCTCAGTGCATTGTAATAGGAAAAGACCGACCACGCGAATTGCAAGAAAAATTGAATTAGGCCGACAGCGTTTAAGAAAAGTCTGGGGTCAGTAGCTTAAAGGGACATAGACATATTTCTGTCATGGTTACGTATAATAACGTATAATACGTATAATTGAACTACTTTAATTTTGCGGGATGTATTCAGATAAATCCCGGAGCCATACTTGTATGTCTATGGTTGAAGTTGGGGATGGGGGTGTGGGGGCGAAGCCCCTGCTGGGTGTGTGGGGGGCAAAGCCCCCACATTCTTACCATAGACAAATTTTCATTAAGAAATTTCTCGAGTCACGAAGGAAGAGAAGAGAGAAGCTCGCATATTTAGATACATACAATAATCCTTGCAATATGTCCGGGAAAGTGATCGATTAAATCCTGCAAAATAAAATCTATGTCAATAACCTCCCTGAAAGTGAGCTTTAAAGTGGTTTAAAAGAATATTCGCAACAGACCCAAAGTTCACTGGTCCTCGCGACTTGCGCTTTGCTTATCAAACAAATGGGCGGAAGAGCGCTTAAAGATCTACCTAGATTAAAGAGCTGAAGGCATGAAGTGGTCAGACTCCGGGGTTACTGAAAACTTGACTTAGCGACACTATTGACGATTACATGGATGATACAATGAGCTGGGACTGACCTTTCTTAAACGAACTCGTCGCTCGTCCCCGCCGCTCTCCATGGAGTGGCTGTGTGCCAAGTAGGCCGTGTCCAGAGGAATGTCGCTTGGGTGCGGCAGCCCCTGGACTGGCGGGATGCCGCCGCCACGACGCCGCCGTTCACCAGTGTCAGTAGCCAGAAGCTTCAGCCGGTTCACCAGGCTGCCCATAGGACTCTTTGAGCGCTTCTTGACGCCAAGCGTAGCCGAAGCTTCAACGTCGCTGGTCTCGCCGTCCGCATCGCCGGAATGAGCCCGACGCTTTGGCGACGACATCGAGCGGGGATTCTCCGAACGGGCGCGCGGCCGGAAATTGTCAAAAAACTGGCGCACAGAGGAGCGCTTGCCGCCGGGTCGGCCGCCGTCCGAGTCGGCATCGGTCGCCGAGGCGGTCCGAGCCCGGCCGGATTCGGCCGATTTGCGCCGGGCCCTGACCTGCGACTCCGATGACGAGGCCTCGGCAGCAACTGCCGCTGTGACATCGCTGACAGCCGAGGCCATCGCTGATTCGGAAGCCAGTTGGTGCTGACAAGAGGGGATGCGGCATTTTCATTGGTTAATCTATAGATAATAGGCTTTCGAATGCATTAAGCCAAATAATCAAGCTATTGAATCTGCAAGCTTTGATATGAATAGATCTTCAGAACAGACAATACGATAGAAATAGAGTTGCTAATTTTGCTTTAAAGATGCAGATTTCACCTGGCCTGTAGTCAATCGCATAGCCAGATGGGTTTTGTGTTCAAGAGTGCGCAAAATTTACCTGTCTACTACAAGACGTCTACCTAACAATTTAAAGATATTTTTATGACCGACGTTTAGTAGAAAAAAGCAAATCAATTGAAATTTGACTCTCATTTGGAAACAAAAACGAAAATCATGGCACAACTAAAACATGATTTGGACTAAGTTAGCAAACTGTTAGTTAGTGTCTAATATCAGTTAAGGCTCAGATTCTAATTCACACGGGTTTCCTCTGTCTTTCAGTTAAAATCAATCAGCTTTTAAAATGCTACGTGCAAACTGGTTTCACTGCATCAAACGAATTTAATCGCCAAAAATATGACTGAAACAAATTTGTTCCGATTGGAAACAGAAAAAGATGATTTCGTTAATAACGAATATTTTAATGCGAATGGCAAAGGCTCAGACAAATCAGTATCTGAGGCCAGTAACGGCAAATTGATATATTTAAATAATGAAGAAATTCAAATAGCTAAATTGACAGCCGTACCACATTCGTGAGAGCGAGTTATTTCAGGTCCAAGCACAAGCTAGAATATAAAGAGCAGCAACGCAAAGCACTATTAAAGACGTATGCGTGAGAAAATTCTTAAGTGCGACTAGTACGTGTGTACTTGAGCGGGTACGCGGAATGCACTTCATACCCCAAACCGGGCTAAACCAGATCAGAATAAATGACCACCGCTATGGCGGTGCCGGATTGTTCAACTGCTCGCCAAATCTGCAGTTAAATCTGCTTTTTCGAGTTTAAGACATTATCTTGCAAGAATGTTTTTACGCCACATTTGCTACACTCTGCGCGCGTTCGGCCTTATTGCGCAGACCTGTTTCTGTGTCTACAAACGAATTCCGGTTCAGAAAGGCGGATAGAGAAATACAGGAGGAGGAAAACACTGCGCGAAGGATACTGAAACAGTCCAGCTAAAATGGGAAGAAATTGCGTAGGCCGAAGTTGGGAGAAAATTAAGCGAGAGGCGGCGCGAGAACTTGGGTGCGGGAAGCCTAGAAAAAGCCGGCTCTACCCTACTCACACAGTCAGCAACTCACCCGCTTCCCCTTCAAGTCTTCTTTGTGCACTTTTCCTTCGCCAGATCCTCCCACTCCCTCCCCATCAGCGGCGCCTTCAGAACGGGACTCGGACTGGGATTTTATTATTGGAAGCAGCAGGAAGGACTGAAATGTGCGCAGAGAGAGACTAGGGACAGAGAGAGACAGATAGTGGGAGCGGGCGGGGCATGTACAGAGCGCAGTGGGGGCAGTCACATCCGGTGTGTTCATTCGCGCCAGCATCCAAAGCTTTCAACGCTTCCCCATCGCCCCTAAGATATAGCAATACATTGGTTACTATGCATGATCAATCGCACAGGGGGGCATTGGTTCGGCCGCTCTCCATCGGTGCAGATTGCAGCTGTGTAAGGTCACCATTTACCAAGTGTTCAGGACTGGACTGGAATGCACTAGTGTGGCTACTTGTACTTGCAGTAAAACCGCATCCTGTCCAAAGCCTACCCCTACCAGCCAGTCTGCCTTGTAGATCTTCCTGGAACACGATTAGCTCTATAGATCAATAGAAATCATCAACTTGTCCAACTCAAATAAAAGGGGAAAGCAATAATACGAATCAGATGGTTAGCTAAATGCACACTTGTCTGAAAGGTAAAAAAATATGCATGCACTAATTGGGATCACATGACCAATGCAGATTCAGGCAGAGTTTCCAGTTTTGAATAGTTAGAAGGTAATTGGCTCAAGACTGAGTTTGAAATAAGTCAAGAAATGACATTGAATAGTAATAAACCCTATTAGTAAAAATAGTGAAATATATTAGGCATATGCACTAGTGGGTAGTGTAGCTGCAAAGTATATTTAGTGAAGCAATACCAGTGCATTCCAGATGTGCATAGGATATTTATGGCCTGGCTTATCACAAGAATTTGCTAAGCAGAGTTAGCAAGTAAACAAAAAGCAGCTGATTCAAGAAAAATCATTCTTTTAACTTTCTGACACAATAGCACAATGAACTCTTGTCTATACAGCAAACAAAATTACAAAAATCACCATAAATCCCAACAAGACACCTGCACCAAGCAGATCCACAAGGTGTTTAGCAGCCAGGGCTTAGATGACACCCTAAACTGCCTGGTTGTTGATGATAAGACCTGGCTCAACCTAGATGGCAAAGGCAGCAAGGTAGACAATCATTACCAACTAAGGACTCCAGGGCAGGGGGGCAGTAGCCCAGCGGTAGCGCAGCTGCTCTGGTGTGCCAATGACCCAGGCTCGATTCCAAGTGCAATCACATTAATTTAGGGCTGAATTGGAATCTTGGCTTGGCTCTACTTGTGCAATTAATGGCCTTGAGAGCCAACCCCCCAAGGCGCAGTGAAGTGTATATGCCTAATGATAAATAAAGTTAGGGCCGCTGTACACTCCTGTGTGAGTGTGTGCCTGCGTACATATCCGCGCGCTTGTATGCCTGCTCAGGAGAGTCAACAGAATGGGCAGTAATGCCTCTCGCCAGTTGTGTGCCTATGTTGCTTAAAGTGCGCCAGGGTGCACACACCCCCTGCCTCTAATAAAAAAATAAAAAACTAAAGGACTCCAGGGCAACCTTGACCAAGAAGTCTATCTAAGACAAGAAAATCATTTTGCTAGTACCTTGACACAAAATTAATGAGTCTTCATTTGCACAATTTTTGCCAAACACTAAGGTCAATTGATAAAATTTTGTTGAATTTGTCCCACACACTGGCAACCTTTGGTGCACTCTTTGGTCAAATCCAATTCACCTGGACAAGGTTCTATGGCAGATGAACAGCGCATGGCCATATACCTATAAGGCTAAATTAAGAATGTGAGCATTATCATTTTTTTATGCGACATGTTTTGCCTCATCTTGTGTGAGGCATTGTCAGGCTCTTAAAATTTAGTTACAATTTATTTGTTTATTTACTTATATTTAGCAATTTAGAAAAATATGGGTCAATAAAAGTCAGAAAATGTATATAAATTAATAGTAGATTACATAGTCTGGTGGAATACTCACAGAGTTGCAATGAGGAGGAGAGATGAAAAGAGAGAGAGGGAGAGAGATGAGCACAAGCGCACACCCAGAACACTCCAAGGAGGGCACTGGAAACATGATTAAAAAGAACCTTAATCAGAGCATTTAGTAAGCATTTAAATGTGAAAACTCATGGTCACTTTCTGTTTGCAAGAAAACTGGTCAATTAGTTAAGAATTTGAAATGCTATATTCATAGCTCCTTATGGGCAGATGTCATTTACCAATTTCAATGCTCTAGCAACCACAGTATCACCTACATAGGTGAAACTACCCAACACCTATATGTGAACAGTAGAGAACATAGGCAAAAGATTTGGGCTATGCACAACCACTTGATAATATGCAAAGAATGCTGTGATAGCCAAATTGATAAAAGATTTTCTATCATCCATATGTGCTCAAATGAGTATAGAATAAAAGTGCTTGAAGCCCTATACATAAAATTGCATAAACCAATTCTAAATAAGCAACTTGCCAATGTTAATCATGGTGCCAATGCCCTCCTTAGAGTATTCTAGGTGTACACTTGTACTTATCTCTTTCTCTCTCTCCATCTCTCCCCCTTATTGTAACTCTGTAAGCACTCTGCTAGACTATGCAATCTACTGTTAATTTATATACATTTTCTGACTTTTATTGATCAATTTTTGTTTAAATTGCTAAATATAAGTAAATATACAAAAAAATCATAACTAAATTTTAAGAGCCTGACAATGCCTGATGCCAGGCAAAACATATTGCATAAAAAATGATAGTGCTTATGTTCTTAATTTTGCTTTTCATTAGACATGTAACTTTACCACAGTACCTATAAGGCTGTTTTGGATTTTCTAGCTAGAAAGCAAGCAAATCTACGCTAGAGTCCTTATAGTCTAGACTTCAATTTATGCAATCAATTTCTATTCAAATGGTTAAAAGCTAACTTTTCCAAGAGGAGTTTTGCTTTTGCAAACCATGAAGAGTTCAAATAGGCCACATTACACTAGTTCCAACAGCTATAAGAAAAGCATCTGCAAGCTGAGGTGAAGAAGCTGTATATCCACTGGGAATAGGCCAGGATAGAATTCTTGTATTTCTTAAGTCAAACAGAATTATGTGATTTTTTATGGTGCACAAAATATTTTTATTGGTTGCATTTTTTATTTTGGTACTTAGCATGTTGCAAAAGTAATCAATAAGACAATAACGAAAAATGCATTCTAAGAAAATGTAGTGATTTGAATTTTCGTCCAAATACGTATGTTAGAGAATGTTACAAATTTATACTTTTAGAGAATTTTTTCAAATTTTTACTTTTGTGCCTTATTTTAGTTTTTACTTTTTATTCTTTTTTTCTTTGTGATCTTAGCTAGTAAGATTATCTTTTGCAAAATCCAATATCTCAAGCGCACTTTTGCATATATTAAGAATTAGCAATTTTGTCTGAAATTCTATGACACATTTTTTCTGGATTTTTTGACGCAAAATCGCATTGGGTGATTTTTTCATCAAGTTGTGATTTTTCTGCAAGAATTCCATCCAGGGGAATAGGTAATTGATATAGGGAGACACTGTGCTCCTAAGTGATATAGTTTTGTTTATCTATGATTGCAAATTTGCTAGTTTACATATCAATAACATTATTTATAACATACTCAAAGTATTTAATACTAGGCCTAGTCTTAGATAATAAACATCATTTTTATGATAAAATTTAAATTAGTTTTGAGTCTTTTGACTTTTAATTATATTTTAATATAAAATTGTTTGCTATTAACTTACCTTTAAAATTATAAAAGGTATTTAAATAATGACTCAATTTAATAGCCTTGTTATGGTAGGCCTATCTTATAATTTTATAAACTAAATATTACAAGTTCATGAAAATAATTTAGGATTTTATAATTTATATTTAGAATATATTATATACATCATACATGCAATTCATTACCTGAATTTCCTTTGCAATTCCTTTTGAAGTGACAAGCTCACTGGCAGGTCGACCATGTTCTAGTTTTGTTTCCTCTGTTTCATTTGCTTCATCTATCTCTTGTGTTGGATCAAGGCGCTTTCGACCAAAAAGAAACGCTTTCTTTTTAAGCTGGTAAACATCTCTTTTTGAAAATCCTTGTGGGTACGTTTGGTAGTGACTATCGTCTTCTTCAGTCATTATTCGGATAGTTGATTCAATCAATCAACTTTAGCTGTTGCTAGGCTATGTGGTGTGATTGTGAATTGTGTTTTAAAAATGATTGCCAACCAAACAAGCGAATTAAACAGTCAGAAGTGTGAAGATGAAATAAATGCGCGAGATTTCAAATACAAAAAACACAACACATCGCTCAGTGGGCCGTCACGGCAGCATAAGTAAAGAAAGCACTAACTATACACAGAGGAACAATAAAAAAGTAAGACAAGAATAAGACCTTTGTGGTAAATGCAAGCAAACAGAGATGAGTACAGTAAAAAGCTTTTTATTTAACAGTAAATTAGATCCCTTAATCCGCTTATAAACTGTTTCAAGCACTATTTATTTTATTTAAGTAATATAAAAGTTGATAATTTGATTAGAGCTATTGAAATATCGCCAACATCAATTGGCGCTATATAAAAACTTAAACAGGAAATAAAAAAATTTTAAAACAGTATTTTAGCTTAAAATTTTATATTTTTTACCTAATCTTCAGGAAGTTAAGTCAGGCTTCAAATTTTTGTTTTGTTTTACTGTGTGTTTTCTGCAAAACCGAGTCGTCACCTGAGAGCTGAGACCAAGGTCTCCAGTCTGCTGGATGCGGTGCAAGACCTCTTGGAGCACCTGAAGCTGAGCAGGAAGCCACCGTGCACCAAGAGGTACTCCGAGGATCTTGTGTTCTTCATAATTGATCTAATCCATCAGCTAGTGTCTCAGCATACGAGACCATGCTTTGAGCAGGCCGCCATCTGCTTCCCATCTGATCGCACGCCGTGGTCCATAACTGCAAGAGTTGGATCTTCAAGCGGCCCTTGACAGCCAAGGCTACATGTATTTTGCGTTGCGAGCTTTAAAAGATGGAGAAAGGTCATCGACGAGATCTACATCGCAAGTAGGATTGAATCGGTGCCATCACGGAGGAAACAGGCCAGCCTGTGTTCGTGCTGTTCGATCCGGTACACAACTTGAAACACTTTTACAAAAAAGGCCCGAACCTGGCCTTAATTCAATATTTTTCTCTATTAATGGCATATATTTTCATCATAAATTAAGTCTACATCATTATATTAATTTGTAGCAGCAAGTTCGCCAAACGAATCGCTTTCGTATGCTGTTTGGTGTTTAAGACGATCGTAACAGCCCTCTGAGAGGTAAAATGGCCCTTAATTGTTACTCACACAATAGCTGGGAATTATGGCTGCCTCAGTAAAGTAAATTCGTGTGGGGAGCTTCCCGTCCAGTAAAGCTGTCTTTAGGAGTTCTTGCCCGAGGGTATATATATATTTTAGTTCGAACAAAGTTATACGTAACTGTGGGGTATAACAGCCAAATCTTATGAGAATTCTTACTTTCGAGGGTTTCAACACTATTTTCATATTTGTATAGTTGAACATATACGGTCAGTGGCAGTATTTCAAATGAAAAATATTTGTGAAACATTCATAGCTAATGGGGGTAATATAAAATTAGCATCCCTCATGCCCCATCTTGTGAAAATATTCTACAGCGAAGGTTTCCCGGTGTTCATTGAGAAAAGCTACGAGTATACAACCAAGCATGTACTCAGCAACAGTCTGTGACACTTTGTGAAATGGCTTCTGCTAGACCGCTGGTTGCAAGAGCTGTTAAAGTAGAGAGATCTCCAAGAGATTTTCAAGGACTACTTAACTAGAAGGACGGGAAACTACGTTTCATAGAAAAGGTTTAGGAGGCTGGTTTTCGCCGAAAAAATACACTACGGAGATAGGAGCTTTTCATTTTTTTACCACAAAAATTGTTATTGCTTTCGATATAGGAGGCAGACCCAATGTTCATCTTTTGATATATTGTGCCTTTCTTATAGCTCTATTGATATACATAAAGCTTTTTGTTGAGAAAATTAGGGTTCTATGTTAATTTTTTATTCTACGTATCTTCTAACCATATTCTAACTTGGAGATCAACCAACCATGAAGAAGTTGCTCACACAGAAGCCCATACAAGTGTACACTGTAGTGACGCTGATCTGTAATATGGTATTGAACGAAGATGAGGCTCTTTTGGACATTGCACAAGCCGAACAGGAGATTGATTATCAATTTATAGAATGTACGAGCTATAAAGTTGTCTTTATGTACCTTAGAAATTATTATGACTCGACCTATCTAATAAAGTGTAATTTATAAAAAAAAGATACATAGTAAATCGAAATTGACTCTGAATTGCTTGAAGCATTTCGAAAGAATATACGACAAAATTTCTTGTGAAATAAGATGGACATCGGTGCGTATGGTTAAGAGACTTGAAAAAATTGAAACTTGGTTCTGAATTCGCAAAAAGTTATAAGCACAGAAAAATAGAAAGCGTGATTGCGGTAAAAATAATTATAATAATGGACTTACATTTTGTGGAAACTTAGCAAAACAGTTCTTGGGTTTCAAAAGCTAAACAAGTCTTAGTTGAGCTGTGGAGGCAATTATTATAGGAGCGAAAAACTTGGCCCTGGAAACTACAGCTGGAGCTCGATACGAAATCTAATCCCTTCTCCAATAGCTGTTTCTCAAACCCTCTGATATTCATTATTTTGTGACCTGACGTGTGCAACGAAAGCACCAATTAGAGCTCTACGCCATATTTAGGCTGATGTATCGATCGGATATTGTTTCGAAATCTACGAGTAATTTTGCTCTTCTCATGACACTTTCGTTTATAACAAGTTGAAAAAATAACTCATGTAAGCTGAGATTTCCACACTATACAAAAACAAGCTTATTGGGTTGTTGGGTTGGAATGACATGAAAATAATAAAAAAAATTGTACCGGTGACATACGGCTGAATGGAGGCATTTAAAAAGTTCTGATAATCTCGGTCATGGACAGGAAGGTCGAGATCAAAAGAGAGAACAGACCGAATCCCATTAGACAGATATTTTTCATGAGTATGAGCCTCCACCAGGGCAGGGCGCTGCGCTCAGTCCAGAGCAGAACGGAGTGCAGCATCGGCGGATAGATGAAGATGATAGTGCAGCCGCTCAGACTTCCCAGCAGTGCAATCATCAGGTCCAGGTGTGGCACCAGCATTGGCACTGCGAAGCTGAACAGCACAATTGCCACGCGCAGAGAGAACTCGGCAGCGCCTCGGAATCTGGCTGACACGAGCGGCTGCAGCCAGTACCAGAGGATGTAGGCCAACAGGTAGAACTGCAGCCCGTAGCTGACGAACACGGAGAAGCTGTAGACCAGCTTGAGCGAGGCCATGTACCAGGGCGAGCTGGGCAGCGAATAGGTGATGGCCTCTTTCACATTTTCACCGTAACGCAGATAGCCGTAGAATCCGACGGCCGCGTACATCGAAATGACTAGGTAGATTGACAGGTCCATGATGCCGCAGGTGCGCACCATGGCGTCTTTGTTGCGCAGCTTGTTCTCAATTGGCAGCACAAGGTTGATGGACTCATATGAGAATAGCACAACGCCAAGGAAGAGTGGCAGAGTGTTGAAGCCTTTTATCGCCGGTAGGCTGGAAACGGGCCGCAGGTCCAGGCAGCAGAAGGCCACGATGCACACCAGCACGATAGCCATGCAAGCGTTGGCCAGCAGGGCGAACGGGGCCAGCAGGCGGAGCCTCTTGAGGAACACGAACGGCAGGAACAGCAGCAGAAAGCCGGAAGTGAACCAAATCAGCGGCAGCTGGCGGCCAGTAACGTCGGACACAAAAATTTGTAAATTTTCGCAGACGAACAGGTAATAGACGGCCACGAGGCCCAGCTGGTTGATCAGCATAAATGAGTTCAACATGATGCGGCTGGCCCTAGCCAGAAACCGCAGCTTCCGAGGTCCGTACTCGAACGCCAGGCCCGCAACCGCATCATAGTCCATGCGCTGCTGGCCGGTCTCGGCACGCAGGCGTCTGGCCACACGGATGAGCAGCTTGGTGCAGTGCAGCGACACCATAGCGATCAGGGCGACGCCAATTGGCCCAGCCACGATCCCGGCGTGTCTGACTGCGCCAGGCATGGCGAGAACGCCGGTGCCAATCGTAGCCTTCAGCAAGTGCATCAGGCCTTGATTGTCGGTCAGGCTGTCGTCCTGACCGCCAGTTTCAAATTCAACATCGTGCGCGGTGGCTTTGGCGCATTCTGAGTCCGCTGCAGCGCCGCCGCCTAGCGAGGTGGTGGCGAGTATCATGTCAACGCTTTTACTCCTGCGACCTGCTGGCTTGTCGGGCCGCAGCAAGGACATGCGCTCGTCCTCGCTCATTTCTGCTTCCGCTTTCTATACACAGATTCGTTAAGCCAACGACTTCTCTTAGATTTGTTTTTGATTTCTAAAAAGCTTCTCTCTGCTGCAGTTGAATTTATGTTCAATCAGACCTGAGCTGCGGTAGCAAAGGTTGTGATCACACTGCAGTTTTAAGGGTTGCAGAAGTTTTTATAAGCAGTACGTTTTATCTTGTGCGTCTTCTGCTTGGTTGGTACTGCAGGCGAAAGAGAGAGAAAGGCGAGTCGCGCTGCACCCCACCACTCCCGATTCCAGTTGAAATTTCTCGTTCAGCAAAGCTGAGCAGGGCTAGCCGTACTTGCGCACAGAAAGCGTATTAGAAAAAATGGACGAATCCACAAGTGTAAAATTAATGGGTCATCGGTCAAATTTCACGCTGTTACAATTTTTAATGTACGCTCGAACGATTTTGCACTTTTCTACGGTTGAGAAAGCTAGGAAAGTATAGATTGAAACGACACATGAGATCCTGTTTAATAAAAAGCTTGCAAACGCGTAGCTGTCAGGTAACACCATGCAGATATTACGTAACCAGCTAATCTGGTTATTTCGCGGTGCAATATTTCAATCGTTGCTTGAGGTCAAAATTGTTAGAGCAAATCGAACTGTTTCTTTTCTTGCAAGAATCTTACATACTCGTACTAATAGCAGCAAACGTGCTTTAAAGAAAGTTGAACTTCGTGACCGAGGATGAACTTAGGGTATTACAAGCTACAGAGCATGCATCGCGAAACACACGGTTATGTAACGACTCACCATAGGCGCTTCAATTAATATTTGAGGCAGCTATGTCTGCTTTTGAATCCCAGCTGACGCTTTCTTCTTATTAATTTATTTAGCAGAAAATCTCGACGACCTTCAGAGTTCGAGTAGTAAAACGAGTTGTACCAGTGAAGTTTGAAATATTGACGTGAAACTGGGAACAAGCATTGCAACTGCAATGGAAAACTGGACCGCATCATTGTGTCTGCAATGGAAAACTGGACCGCATCATTGTGTCTGCAACAGAAAACTGGACCGCATCATTGTGTCAGCAATGGAAAACTGGACCGCATCATTGTGTCTGCAATGGAAAACTGGACCACATCATTGTGTCTGCAACAGAAAACTGGACCGCATCATTGTGTCTGCAACAGAAAACTGGACCGCATCATTGTGTCTGCAACAGAAAACTGGACCGCATCATTGTGTCTGCAATGGAAAACTGAACCGCATCATTGTGTCTGCAACAGAAAACTGGACCACATCATTGTGTCTGCAACAGAAAACTGGACCACATCATTGTGTCTGCAGCAGAAAACTGGACCACATCATTGTGTCTGCAACAGAAAACTGGACCACATCATTGTGTCTGCAGCAGAAAACTGGACCGCATCATTGTGTCTGCAGCAGAAAACTGGA
>NIVC01000512.1:159966-174966 GCA_002269645.1 Macrostomum lignano | reverse complement strand
CCGCTCCGATCAGCTCGCCGCCGTGGCTGCCGAAGGTGTTGCCGCTGGCGTTCAGCGTGCGCAGACTTTCCAGCTGCTGCAGAGTTGATGAGTTTAGACTAGATTATATTAGATTCGATTCGATTAGATACGATTAGAATAGAATAGATTACATTAGATTAGATTAGATTATACTAGACTACACTGGATTAGATCAGACTAGATTAGATTAGATTACATTACATTACATTACATTAGATAAGAATAGATCAGATTAGATTCGATTCGATTCGATTCGATTCAATTAGATTAGATTAGATTAGATTCGATTCGATTAGATTAGATTAGATTAGATTAGCCTAGATTAGACTAGATTCGATTAGAATAGAATAGATTACATTAGATTATATTAGATAAGGTTAGATTAGATTAGATTAGATTAGATTAGATTATATTATATTATACTAGACTACACTGGATTAGATCAGACTAGATTATACTAGACTAGATTAGATTAGATTAGATTAGAGACTAGAAGATTCGACTAAATTAGATTAGATTAGACTAAACTAGATTAGACTAGACTAACTTTGATTAGATTAGACTAGATTAGATTTGATTAGATTAGAGACTAAATTAGATTAGACTAGATTAGATTAGACAAGGCTAAGGCATCCCGCAGTTCCCCACCGTGATCAGTGTAGCGATGCACTCGGCGTCCCTCTCCAAGAAGCTGTTAGCCGACACGTTCAGCGAGCGGAGGCTTCTCAGGTTGTCCACTGAGCTGGCCAACAACTGGGCCGCCTCGCAGCCTAACGAGTTCCGGCTCAGATCCTGCGGGCGGGTGCGAGCTGTCAGTCTCAACTCATTCACTCGTGTTTTAGTAACAGGGCTTTTCCTCTTTTCTTTACTCATCCTAAATCTCCCTCTCCCACTTCCTTCTCTCCCTCTCTCCCTCTCGCTTCTCTTCTGTCTTCCTCTGTACAAATATCACACGTACTCATCCTCCCTTCCTCTCTCATCCCTCTCTCCGGCTCTCATTTAATCCATCTCTCCCCCTCCCTCAATGCTCCATCTCAATCCCTCTCCCCCTCCCTCAATGCTCCATCTCAATCCCTCTCTCCCCCTCCCTCAATGCTCCATCTCAATCCCTCTCTCCCCCTCCCTCAATGCTCCATCTCAATCCCTCTCCCCCCTCAATGCTCCATCTCAATCCCTCTCCCCCTCCCTCAATGCTCCATCTCAATCCCTCTCCCCCTCCCTCAATGCTCCATCTCAATCCCTCTCCCCCTCCCTCAATGCTCCATCTCAATCCCTCTCCCCCCTCAATGCTCCATCTCAATCCCTCTCCCCCCTCAATGCTCCGTCTCAATCCCTCTCCCCCTCCCTCAATGCTCCATCTCAATCCCTCTCCCCCCTCAATGCTCCATCTCAATCCCTCTCTCCCCCTCCCTCAATGCTCCATCTCAATCCCTCTCCCCCTCCCTCAATGCTCCATCTCAATCCCTCTCTCCCCCTCCCTCAATGCTCCATCTCAATCCCTCTCCCCCTCCCTCAATGCTCCATCTCAATCCCTCCCCCTCCCTCAATGCTCCGTCTCAATCCCTCTCCCCCCCTCCCTCAATGCTCCATCTCAATCCCTCTCCCCCTCCCTCAATGCTCCATCTCAATCCCTCTCCCCCTCCCTCAATGCTCCATCTCAATCCCTCTCCCCCTCCCTCAATGCTCCGTCTCAATCCCTCTCTCCCCCTCCCTCAATGCTCCGTCTCAATCCCTTTCTCCCTCTCCCTCCTTCAACCTCGCTCTCCCTCTCCCTCAATCCCTCTCTCCCTCTCCATTTTTCTCTCTCCCTCAATCCCTCTCTCCCTCTCTCCCTCCCCTCAATCCCTCTCTCCCTCATTCCCTCTCTTCCTCCCCCCTCAATCGCTCACTTCTTCTCTCCCTCTCCTTCAATCCCTCACTCTTCCCCTGTTGCTCACTTTCATTCTATCTGACGCACTCCTCCACCCAGTAGTTATGTCTTGCTAAGTAATTTACGCTACATGTCGGCAGAAAACCCAGTGGAATCCACTTTTGAATAATAGCAATAGTAGTCGGAAGAATTTGCAAACATTTTCCCTATCAGATTATTTAAAATTTCTGCGCAGAGCTCATCCCCTAAAAGCCGCTCTTTCCCTATGTCCTAGTCTCAGCCTCCCTGCCTCCTTTCTTCTCCATCCACTGCTGCCCAGACTCACCAGGTTGACCAGGCTGCGAAACTCTTTGGCCACTCGCAGTAAGCAGCCGAGTCCTCCTGTGCCGATCAGATTGCCTGACAGGTTGATGTGCGTGACATCGTCCTTGTGCTGTCCGGAAGGGGAGAGCTGTGGCGTCTTGCTTGCGTTCTTGCATCTCACTCTTGCATCTCACTCTCATATCTCACTATTGCATCTCACTTTTATATCTCACTAATGCATCTCACTCTTATATCTCACTATTGCATCTCACTCTTATATCTCAATCTTGCACCTCACTTATATATCTCACTATTGCATCTCACTCTTATATCTCACTATTGCATCTCACTCTTATATCTCACTCTTATATCTCACTATTGCATCTCACTTTTATATCTCACTATTGCATCTCACTCTTATATCTCACTAATGCATCTCACTCTTATATCTCACTATTGCATCTCACTCTTATATCTCACTCTTATATCTCACTAATGCATCTCACTCTTATATCTCACTATTGCATCTCACTCTTATATCTCACTAATGCATCTCACTCTTATATCTCACTATTGCATCTCACTCTTATATCTCACTCTTATATCTCACTATTGCATCTCACTCTTATATCTCACTCTTGCATCTCACTCTTATGTCTCACTATTGCATCTCACTCTTATATCTCACTAATGCATCTCACTCTTATATCTCACTAATGCATCTCACTCTTATATCTCACTATTGCATCTCACTCTTGCATCTCACTCTTGCATCCCACTCTTGCATCTCACTCTTGCATCTCACTCTTATATCTCACTCTTGCATCTCACTCTTATATCTCACTCTTGCATCTCACTCTTGCATCTCACTCTTGCATCTCACTCTTCAATATGAGCTAACTAACAAACCTCCAGTGGAATGCACATCGCAGCCACGTCCCGATGCCGGAGGCTCATATTAGTGATTGACAGGTGCTTGGTGGTCAGCTGGAACTTGAACTGGGTCAGGGCCGTCACCTGGTAGGTGGCGCAGGCCCTGTCGTAGAGCTTCTCGAGGCCTCGGGTCAGGCCGGTCCAGGACTCTCGAGATGGGTCTGTAAATTGGTGAGGATTTTAGGCATTATGGGAACTCAAATTTATGCAGACACTTGACACTTTCAGGACATCTGACACTTTCAGGACATCTGACACTTTCAGGACACCTGACACTTTCAGGACATCTGACACTTTCAGGACACCTGACACTTTCAGGACATCTGACACTTTCAGGACATCTGACACTTTCAGGACATCTGACACTTTCAAGACACCTGACACTTTCAGGACATCTGACACTTTCAGGACATCTGACACTTTCAGGACATCTGACACTTTCAGGACATCTGACACTTTCAGGACATCTGACACTTTCAGGACATCTGACACTTTCGGGACACCTGAAACTTTCAGGACATCTGACACTTTCGGGACACCTGACACTTTCAGGACATCTGACACTTTCAGGACATCTGACACTTTCAGGACATCTGACACTTTCAGGACATCTGACACTTTCAGGACATCTGACACTTTCAGGACACCTGACACTTTCAGGACATCTGACACTTTCAGGACACCTGACACTTTCAGGACACCACTTTCAGGACACCTGACACTTTCAGGACACCTGACATGCTTTCAGGACACCTGACACTTTCAAGACACCTGACACTTTCAGGACATCTAACACTTTCAGGACATCTGACACTTTCAGGACACCTGACACTTTCAGGACACCTGACACTTTCAGGACACCTGACATGCTTTCAGGACACCTGACATGCTTTCAGGACACCTGAAACTTTCAGAACACCTGAAACTTTCAGGACACCACTATCAGGACACCTAAAACTTTCAGGACACCTGACATGCTTTCAGGACACCTGACACTTTCAGGACACCACTTTCAGGACACCTGACACTTTCAGGACACCTGACATGCTTTCAGGACACCTGAAACTTTCAGGACACCTGACACTTTCAGGACACCTGACACTTTCAGGACACCTGACACTTTCAGGACACCTGACATGCTTTCAGGACACCTGAAACTTTCAGGACACCACTTTCAGGACACCTGACACTTTCAGGACACCACTTTCAGGACACCTGACACTTTCAGGACACCTGACACTTTCAGGACACCTGACATGCTTTCAGGACACCTGAAACTTTCAGGACACCTGACACTTTCAGGACACCTGACACTTTCAGGACACCTGACATGCTTTCAGGACACCTGAAACTTTCAGGACACCTGACACTTTCAAGACACCTGACACTTTCAGGACATCTGACACTTTCAGGACACCTGACACTTTCAGGACACCTGACATGCTTTCAGGACACCTAACACTTTCAGGACACCTGACGTGCTTTCAGGACACCTGACACTTTCAGTACACCACTTTCAGGACACCTGACACTTTCAGGACACCTGACATGCTTTCAGGACACCTGACACCTTCAGGACGCCTGACACTTTCAGGAAACCTTATCAACCCTCACTGACAAACCAGACACCCTCACTGACCAGGTTACCCCAAAACCTCTCCCCTGGCATCAATGGACTTCGCTGTCGACCCTCCTTGCGCTCACCATCGACATCCTCCAAGTCGGTGTCGGAGCCGGACGAGTCGAGATCGAGGCTGGCCAGCCGTTTGGCCCGGCTCCGCTGGTCCCGCTTCTTCTGCTTCTGGTTGGCCTTCATCTCCTTCTGCTCCTCCTTCCACTGGGCCAGTTCGCGCTGGAACAGCTCGTATGCCTGCTCGGCCGGGCCCTTGCCGCTGCCAGACAGTTCAGGGGTGGCGGGCTTTGCATCAGGCTAAATCTAATCTCACCTCTCTATCTGTCTTGTCTCACCGAGACCTGACTTCTTTCTGGCATAACTTGGTCTGATTCTCACATCAAACTTTCCATCTTACTTTCAAATCGTCGCTATCGAAAATCACCCCTCTATCCATCTATTCTTACTCTGTCTTAGTCTCTATTCTCAACTCGTCTCAGTCTCTACTCTCACCTAATCTCAGTCTCTACTCTCACCTCATCTCAGTCTCTACTCTCACCTCATCTGAGTCTCTACTCTCACCTCATCTGAGTCTCTACTCTCACCTCATCTGAGTCTCTACTCTCACCTCATCTGAGTCTCTACTCTCACCTCATCTCAGTCTCTACTCTCACCTCATCTCAGTCTCTACTCTCACCTCATCTCAGTCTCTACTCTCACCTCATCTCAGTCTCTACTCTCACCTCATCTCAGTCTCTACTCTCACCTCATCTCAGTCTCTACTCTCACCTCATCTCAGTCTCTACTCTCACCTCATCTCAGTCTCTACTCTCACCTCATCTCAGTCTCTACTCTCACCTCATCTCAGTCTCTACTCTCACCTCATCTCAGTCTCTACTCTCACCTCATCTCAGTCTCTACTCTCACCTCATCTCAGTCTCTACTCTCACCTCATCTCAGTCTCTACTCTCACCTCATCTCAGTCTCTACTCTCACCTCATCTCAGTCTCTACTCTCACCTCATCTGAGTCTCTACTCTCACCTCATCTCAGTCCTGCGCTTCCTGTTCCGGAACAGACCAGAAGAACACAGATTTTCTGTATTTCTATTTCTCTCTCGCTCTCGGGTCTGCTTTCTAGCCAGCAATTCTCCATTATAATCTATAGAGGCTTCTGCACGTAGCTAGCTAGGCTTAGAAAAATATTAATTCTCAAACAGCAGCTCGTGTTTGCTCATGGATTGGCCAATAAGCAGCATCTCTTGACTGGCTGTTTGATTTTGCGCCAACTATACACATTTGATGTGGATTGCCTTATGAATGCATTTGCTTTTTATGGAGATGTATAAATTGCCTGGATGTGGCGAGCGCACTTGGATCGCTCGCTAAATTCAGAGCTAGTAAGGGGCATTGTGATGGTTGTAGAGATGCAGCATTTTCCTCAAATACCAGCTAATACATGGAGTTTCTGTTCTTTTTCTCCCTCCATCTCCTTTCTTCTCCTTTCCTCTCCCTTCATCTCCTTTCTTCTCCTTTCATCTCCCTTCTCCTCCCTTCATCTCCCTACCTCTCCCTTCCTCTCTCTTCCTCTCTCTTTCTCTCCCTTCCTCTCTCTTCCTCTCCCTTCCTCTCCCTTCTTCTCCCTTCATCTCCCTTCATCTCCCTTCTTCTCCCTTCCTCTCCCTACCTCTCCCTTCTTCTCCCTTCCTCTCTCTTCCTCTCCCTCCATCTCCCTTCTCTCTTCCTCTCCCTTCCTCTCCCTACCTCTCTCTTCCTCTCCCTTCATCTCCCTTCATCTCCCTTCTTCTCCCTTCCTCTCCCTTCCTCTCCCTTCTTCTCTCTTCCTCTCCCTTCCTCTCCCTACCTCTCTCTTCCTCTCCCTTCCTCTCCCTTCCTCTCCCTTCTTTTCCCTTCATCTCCCTTCTTTTCCCTTCATCTCCCTTCCTCTCCCTTTTCTCCATTTAATCTTCCTTCGTCTCCTTTTATCTACCTCTCTTTCATCTCCAAGCTCAGATTCCAAGCTTAGTCATCCCCCGCACCACGAACTCTCTGACCCCGCACTCTCTCTCGCCTCTCACCTGCGAAACAGCCTCGGCCCGTCCTCATCGTTGCCGGGCTGAGGCGCGGCAGCCAGAGGCGTCGAGTTCAACGCCGAAGCAGCCGCGCCGTTGACGCCTTCAGCCGCCTCCGCCGTCGCCGCGTTTGCCGCCGAGTCTCCAGCAGTCGGTGGGGGGCCGGACTCATCGAGCTTGGAACCTCGGCTCCGACTGCTCAAGCTTTTCCTCGAAACGGCTTCCTCCTCATCCTCGGCGGTGTTCGCAGCCTCCGAGCCGGCGCCCCGGCCAGGGCTGGGACTCTGCAGCAGCTCTTCGGGCTCTTCTTCGGTCACCGTCTCCATGGCAACGGCTGGTTTCGAATCTGCCTTTTGCTTTGCCTTCCGACCGTCTGCGCGCGGAGCGGGTTTGAGAAATTGTTGCTCTCTTTTTAGCTAGTTTACTTCTGCAGCACCCCCGTCTTTCGGGCTGCTGGCATCTGCCAGGTGAAAAAATACGAGAACAGGGGGAGAGAGCCAGGAGAGTAACATAAATCTGCGCAGTCTGAGGGCGACACAGGAAAGAGAGAGAATTTTTGCTTTGGTGTCACCCTCTCCAAGTTGGCATCTCTTAGCGAGTGCTCATTTTTTACCTGGGCTGTACATCTGCCAGTTTCTGCTGTCGGTGGAATATAGCGGTATTTCTTACCTCTGGCGGCCCGCTGCTCAACAAGGGCGAGTATTGGCTTGCTTTTAGGGACAGTTGGCTTGCCCGTCTGCTGCTTTGGCTTTTCTGCAGAACTTTTTCTGCTTTTTCGCCTGCTCTTGTGCATCCTTGTTTCTGCTGGCAATAGCTGGTATGCCCTGCTTCACGCGTCCCTCTTCTGGGCTTTACTTCTCTCGGTCTCTAAGCAGAAACTGAAAGCAGAAATTCTTATTTAAAGTCTTCTTTCACTGGGTATATCCGGAGGGGAACTGAGAAGTAAATGCTGCACGGATGACCTGAGAATGCTGAGGAAGAATTCTGGGGGTTGGAATTTTTTGGTGAGCTGTCCTCCCTGGGAGTGAGTGCAGTTGGATCTTCTTTCACTGCATTGCTGTCTGCCTGCAGCTGTAAGAGAAAATTATGGAAACTTAGGGGGGTGAGATTTCTTAGTCAATTCTCCCGATTGTTGGCTGTTCCGCACCAGAGCTTTTCTTCTGCAGACCGCAATTTCTTGTCGCCTGTCGTGAAGCAGTTCAGTGGAGGGGCGGGGCAGCTCAGCGGTAAAACCGCGTCTGACTCTCGCGCCACGAGCCCCATGGTTCGATTCCGCATTCATTTTGGGGCTGGCGTGCACAAAAATTGGCCCAGGAGGTTGTCGTGCGATGCACAGCCGGCCATGAGAGCCAGCCCCAAGGCTCAGAGAGTGTACATGCCTGAGAAAGTCGCAAGGGCAGCTGTACACCCTGGGTGAGCGTGTGTATGAGTGCGTGCCTGCGCACTAGTTGGTTCTTTTTACTGTCCTTTATTTGTCATCTTGGCAACCTACATGTACAGATAATGTACATCAAGAGGGTCACTGATCCATTGTTAAAGTTAAGCAGAGTTAGCTGCGGTTAGGCTACCTGTTTCACCCCATTGAGGTAGCCACCATGAAGGAGAGGAAAATCAACATGAGCTCTGCAGTTCACCCCTGCTGTGATTGGCTGGCAGCTCTGAGCTCTGCAGTTCAGCTCTGCTGTGATTGGCTGGCAGCTCTGAGCTCTGCAGTTCAGCCCTGCTGTGATTGGCTGACAGCTCTGGGCTCTGCAGTTCAGCCCTGCTGTGATTGGCTGGCAGCTCTGAGCTCTGCTCTGCCACTGCAGGCCACCTTGCAGATGTTCAGGCCTATTCCTATATTTCTATCGACTATCACGCTCTTATTTATGGTAAGGCAAACCCAGCTCAAAGTAATTCGTTAGCAAGAGAATTTGCGGTTTAATGCATTTTATGTATTTCAAATAGAGCTATGATTCTTATATCGCTACTGCAAGTAGTTGATGATAATGCATTTGTAAAGACAGTGTTTCGGATACAATTATGAGCTGTGAGGTGACAAGAGATTGATTTAACTTGAAATAGAACGACTAAATATTTGACCCTAAACACAACAAAAATTATTCACGAACTGTGCTGTGCAAATTCAAAAGATCATAATTAGAGACAGAAAAAAGTTCTGCTTTTGGATGGCAAAACCTTAGTGGGTTCAGAACGGGGGCGATGCTCTGATCAACACCATTCACTCCAAACATCTGTCACTCCGAAAATCAGTCACTCCAAAAATCAGTCACTCCAACAAGCAGGTCACTCCAACAACCAGTCACTCTGACAATCAGTCACTCCGACAATCAGTCACTCCGACAATCAGTCACTCCCACAATCAGTCACTCCGACAATCAGTCACTCCCACAATCAGTCACTCCGACAATCAGTCACTATGACAATCAGTCACTCCGACAATCAGTCACTATGACAATCAGTCACTCCGACAATCAGTCACTCTGACTTAATTTTAACAAGCATATAAATATTTCAAGTGAGCATCAGGAATCCAATTCGTCAGCGAAGCCCGTCACTCTCTCCGTCACTCTGTCGGCAAGATGTTGACAGTCTGGGAGATGCCGAACCGGGACTGGCAACAGCCCGTGGCGATGTACGCCACCTTGCTGACAGCCGCGGCCTCCCTGGGGTGTACAAAGCCAAGCTCTTCGGTGAACACCTTGCGGATGTTGGGCACGGCCACAGTGGTGAGAGACCGGCCGTCCTTGCTGAACAGGCGCACCTTGATCCGGCCCGACAGGTGCGTGACGGCGGTGAACTTCGCTTTGAACTCCTTCTCCTCGATGACGATCTCGGCGGTGACTCGGGAGGGCTGCTTGGCGCTGGCGGCTCCGGGCACCCGGACCTCCGTGTTCACCGACCAGGTGATCTCATTCTCAACAGTCTTCTGCGCCTCCTGCTCCATGGTGAACTCGGAGCTGAATCCGACGTTGAACTCCAGGATGTCCTTGGGCAGGGCGAGCTTCAGGCCGAGCTCGCGTTTCAGCATCAGCGCTCGAGAGATGCGGAAGCTGCAGGAGGCCCGCGTGGTGCGCGTGGTGTTGATGGTGTTCACCACCTCGTGCGGGCACGCGTTGGTGTAGACGGTGCGGAACACGCACGAGTGGCTGGTGGACTGGTTCAGCGGCTGGGATCTGGTCACCAGAGGCACCTCGTCGGATTGCAGCTGGGCTGCTGTGTCGTCAACTGATGAGCCGGCGGCGTCTCCGGTGGTGTCGGTGGCATAGTTGGGCACGGCGGTGTGCATGAGCAGCTCGCGGGTGTCGATCTCGTGTCGCAACTCCTCCCATGGCAGGCTGCAGTGCAGAGACTTCTCGAGATCCTTGCGTTCGAGGCGGTCGTAGACGGACCTGGCGTACTTCAGGATCTCGTCGTCCAGATTCAGGATTCCCTCTTTGAGTCGGGTTTGAGTCATCTCAACTGCGGCTGCGGGTTGAAGTTGGGGGCGAAATGGGAATCGCGTTAATTTTTCCTCACAATCTTGATATTACATGTAGCTAAGCCGTGATATTAACTGTAGCTAAGTCCTGATATTACCTGTAGCTAAGCCCTGATATTACATGTAGCTAAGCCGTGATATTACCTGTAGCTAAGCCGTGATATTACCTGTTGCTAAGCCCTGATATTACCTGTAGCCAAGCCCTGATATTGCCTGTAGCCAAGCCCTGATATTACCTGTAGCCAAGCCCTGATATTACCTGTAGCCAAGCCCTGATATTACCTGTAGCCAAGCCCTGATATTACCTGTAGCTAAGCCCTGATATTACCTGTAACTAAGCCCTGATATTACCTGTAGCTAAGCCCTGATATTACCTGTAGCTAAGCCCTGATATTACCTGTAACTAAGCCCTGATATCAAAGGGCCGCACAGCTAAGAAATGAGCACCTCAAATCTAAAATCTAAGAACTTTAAACCAAAGAAAATCTACCGGTAAGAGCCTTACTGTCCGAATATTTATTTATCTTTTATATAGTTAATACATAGTTTATATAGTCAACTAAATCGAATATTGCAACTAAAGCAGCATTTTTCCCTAAACAAGATTTTCATATTCAATAAGCTGGGGACCACACATGAACAGCTAATGCAATATTATGCTATACTTATGCATGCTATTTGTGTGCACTTTTATTCAGCCAAATAACCTAAACTGGCAAAGCATGCAGCAGAAGCGGTTCAAATTTCCCTGACATGGTCTTCATCTACTGGGCTTTTAATCCTCAATTTTATGCTCGGGATTTTTCTAGGAAAGAGGCAAGGCGCCCTGAGATGAGGTTGCTGGTTCCCTCAGCATCCCAGATGGAGAAGAGAATCCCGAAATTCCAATCGCGGATTCGAGTTGAATTCCTCCGCTGACTTCCTCTGCCCCCCGGCCCTTCTATTCAGTCCGTAGCGAATGCTTAGAAGACTCAATCTGCTTCAGCCCTTTTTTCTTCTATTCTAAACCTTTCCTTGACCCTGGCATACCCTGCCTATTCCCTTAATAATGTCACTCTTCCCTCAAACCTTTTTCACCTGAAAACCTTAAGCTTAAATTCTTAATAGGTTGGTACGAGCCGTATATAATCTCAATTAGTAATTAGCAATTAGTAATATGATTTGAGTTTTTCCGCACGAGCTCAGCTATTTTAAATTAAAACTGCTCTATCCATGAACTTGAGCTCATTTGCTCTGACTGCATTGGATTCATGCTCTGATGCCTGCTTCACAACCGAGAGCTGGCTCTGATAAGGGAGCTGCTGGGGAGTGTACAAGCGGTTCCGCTTTGCTGTCTGTCTGTCTGTCTGTCTGTCTGTCTGTCTGTCTGTCTGTCTGTCTGTCTGTCTGTCTGTCTGTCTGTCTGTCTGTCTGTCTGTCTGTCTGTCTGTCTGTCTGTCTGTCTGTCTGTCTGTCTGTCTTAGTGTTTGTCTGTCTGTTTGTCTGTCTGTCTGTTTGTCTGTCTTAGTGTTTGTCTGTCTGTCTGTCTGTCTGTCTGTCTGTCTGTCTGTCTGTCTGTCTGTCTTAGTGTTTGTCTGTCTGTCTGTCTGTCTGTCTGTCTGTCTGTCTGTCTTTCTGTCTGACTGTCTGTCTGTCTGTCTGTCTGTCTTAGTGTTTGTCTGTCTGTTTGTCTGTCTGTCTGTCTGTCTGTCTGTCTTAGTGTTTGTCTGTCTGTCTGTCTGTCTGTCTGTCTGACTGTCTGTCTGTCTCTGTCTGTCTGTCTGTCGGTCCAGTAGAGAGCAGTTCCAGCACGAACCTCACCAGAACAGCCAGCAGATCTCAAAGTTCCCACGCAGTGACGGCGGTAGCGGCAGTGGCGCCGGTTCAGTGTAACGCCGCAGTGGTAAATCTTGCAACCAATTTGCGCAGCTGAACGTGGCGACCCGTTAATCGGCCCGGCCTGTATCTCGCTACGCTTGTACCCGCTAAGCCTATTGGCCCTTCGTCCAATACGAGGCCTGACGTTAAGAATAACACCAATTGCTGGGACCGGCCCCTCTGCCTCCCCCCAGCCTCTGCTGTCTGTCTGAATCTGTCTCTTGTCCCCCTCTCTCCCTTCCGCCTCTGCATTCACCAACCCCCTCATGTTCAAGGCCAAGTAAAATCACGCTTTTGCATGGCTCTGCGTGGATCTGTGCCGTTCCACTAAGGGGGCGCGCGACATTTAAAAAATTTTTTTTGTTGTTCAGCTTGAAACACGCTTGGTGGGTAAGAGAGCGAGTAGGGGCGCGGGTCGGGTTGGGACGGATGCAATGCAGCTGGGCTTTCGGGCCCGAGGGAGGGGGCGTATTTGGCCAGTTCTTCTGGCTGCAACAGCCTCCAGATGTATCTGGGTGTAAGGCGAATATAGCAATCATAGTTATGGATGGTATTATTTGGGCAGTGTATGTGTGCACAATGACTATAAACAGAGGGAAAAAAGAGGGGGCAGAGAGGGGAAGAAAAAGGGCGAGAAGAGGGGGAGAAAGAGGGGAAGAAAGAGAGGGAGAAAGAAGGGGAGAAAGAAGGGAAGAAAGAGGGGGAGAAAGAGGGGGAGAAAGAGGGAGAAGAAAAAGGGGAAGAAAGAGGGGGAGAAAGAGGGGGAGAAAGAAGGGGAGAAAGAAGGGAAGAAAGAGGGGGAGAAAGAGGGGGAGAAAGAGGGAGAAGAAAAAGGGGAAGAAAGAGGGGGGGAAAGAGGCGGAGAAAGGGGGGAGAAAGGGGGAAGAAAGAGGGGAAGAAAGGGGAAAATAGGGGGAGAAAGAGGGGAGAAAGAGGTGGAGAATAGGGGAAGAAAAGAAAGAAAGAGGGGAGAAAGAGGGGAGAAAGAGGGGAGAAAGAGGGGAGAAAGAGGGGAGAAAGAGGGGAGAAAGAGGGGAGAAAGAGGGGAGAAAGAGGGGAGAAAGAGAGAGTCAGGATAAACTCAATCAAGATAATGCAAGATAAAACCTTTCAGATCTTTTGATCCCTATACACCTCTTTATCTTTGTGGACTCGGTAGAATAACTGCTGTGTTGACTATCAATAATAAAGCCGTAAGAAAGATCTCACCGTGCTTCTCGACAGTCGAAAATGTTCAAAAGCGCACTAGTTTAGGCTGGCTGCCCCCGGCCTTATCCAGTCCGAGTTTGCAGCAGGAGTCGTCACTGATCTCTCAATCCAACTGACTGATGACCTGCCTGCCTGATGAGTGGCCGCCTCGAGCTCAGGGGAATCAGAGCGCGAGAACGCTGTTTTAGGGAACGGAATCCAAGGGGAGGGAGAAGAGAGAGGTGGGGTGGTGCCTGCCTCGGCCTCTGGGGCCAAAAACACGGCCAGTACAGCTTCGTCACTTGTTAATTCCCTCCCCCTAGCAATAGAATCCCGAAGCATCCCTTCCAATCCGCTCCCCTCATCGCAGTCGCCATCTCAAATCCCCGCGCCCTCGCATGAGAATTTCCCCCTTTCCTGCTTCAAAGCCCGGCATCCCTCAAGTCGTGAATCCCAATCGCAATTGCAATTCCGCGAAACCTCCTCCCCCTTCGTATGAGTTGGGCGATGGCGCGAAAGAGAGAGAGAGAGAGGAGGAGAGAGAGAGAGAAGGCATTTGAGGCTGCAGATCGGTCAGTTTGAGGGTCTGAGTACTGAACTCAGGCGGACGGCGCCTGCAGTGTTTGCTAGAGAAGCTCCTCTCTGCAAAGTTCCCCCTCTGTATCCCCCCCCCCTGTTTCCATGCGTTTCTACTTCTCTCTCTCTCTCTCTCTCTCTCTCTCTCTCTCTCTCTCTCTCTCTCTCTCTCTCTCTCAATCTCTCTCTCTCTCTCTCTCTCTCAATCTCTCTCTCTCTCTCTCTCTCTCTCTCTCTCTCTCTCTCTCTCTCTCTCAGCAGCTTTCCCGGTCGTGACAAATTCTGTTATTTTTCATTTCCCATATCAGATTCAGCCTCATCCCCTTAGCCAGTGCTCAGCTTCATCTGCATAATTAATACCCCAGGCATGCATGCTGCTAGTGGGTGCCGGTGTTATTACTGAGTTGAGTTTTGGCCACCTGATGCTTGACTGGGCAGGGGGAGGGGCAGATAGAGACTGCAGTATCTGCCGCAAAGGTGGTTTCTGGCGCAGAATCAAATATATAGGTTGGCAAGCTTTCGCTGTGCAAGGTTTAAGATTTTTCTATTCAGATTTGTGTTGCTTAAGTGTTAGTATGCTGAGTAGAATCAGAGAGAGAGAGAGAGGAGAGAGAGAGAGAAGAGAGAAGAGAGAGAAGAGAGATACGAGGAGAGAGGAGAGAGGAGAGAGAAGAGAGAAGAGAGAGATGAGAGATGAGATGAGAGAGGAGAGAAAAGAGAAGAGAGAAAATAGAGAAGAGAGATGAGAGCGGAGAGAGAGAGAGAGAGAGAGAGAGGAGAGAGAGAGAAAGGGAGAGAGAGGAGAGAGAGAGAAGAGAGAAAATAGAGATGAGAGATGAGAGCGGAGAGAGGAGAGAGAGAAAGGGAGAGAGAGGAGAGAGAGAGAAGGGAGAAGATAGAGAAGAGAGATAAGAGGAGAGGATAGAAGAGAAGAGAGAGAAGAGAGATAAGAGGAGAGAGAAAGGGAGAGAGGAGAGATAAAGAGAGAATAGAGAATAGAGAAGAGAGATGAGAGCGGAAAGAGGAGAGAGAAGAGAGGAGAGAGAAGAGACAGGATGGAGAGGAGGGGAGAGAGAAAGAGAGAGAGGA
>NIVC01000512.1:79966-154966 GCA_002269645.1 Macrostomum lignano | reverse complement strand
TCGCTTGGATTAATAAATTTACATCGCGCAGCCAGAGGTGCTTGCGTTGGAGCCTAGGCTAGGCACGGTTCAGATTTGGATTGATAATGACAAAATATCTCTCTTCCCCAAGGCCTCTTCATCTTGCCCTCGCCGCCGCACCTGTCCCAACAATGCATAATAACTATGACGGTTGAGACCCGCGATCCCATCGACTGCTCTTCTTCCATCCTTCTTCCCCATGCAGAATCCTTGCCCAGATCCTCATTAGCGATGGAGGCAAAAAACCCTTTGACGATTTTCCTGTCCGAATCGATTCCGCTACAGTCCAGGCAACGGAAATAATTCCCAGTTTTCCTCACTAAGCTCCCGTCTAGCTGCTAATTTTTCTAGGGCTCAGTATTTCGTGCTCCGCTTCCCCATCTGAGACACGAGAGGCCGGTCTCTCAGCCCCTCGGCCCCTCCCCGAGGATCTGGAAGAAAAGCATTCGAAATTAACTTTCTCCTTAGATGGCGGAATGCGAAATGGATTCTGTGAGCACGTAGCTTGGACTTAAGTCTCGTAGCAATTCTAGGGACTCAGAACTTGGGAGCAGTGAGTCCAAAGTCGCTAAGCTTTTTTAATCCCTCGAGAAAAGCCGACTATCCAGAGTAGCTGAAATGGGGTAGGACTTGCAGAAAGCACACTTTGCTTACTACTCGTATGTCCGTGTGACCACCTGAGTTTAACAGCCCCCATCAGCCACTGCTTCGTGCTCTCTTCCATTCTCTCTCCCTCTCATCTCTCCCTCTGACCTCTCTCCCTCTGCCTTCTCCCTCTGCCCCTCTCACCCTCTGCCCCTCTCTCCCTCTGCCCTCTCTCCTTCTGTCCCTCTCTCTCTCTCTGCCCCTCTCTCCCTCTCTCCCTCTGCCTTCTCCCTCTGCCTTCTCCCTCTGCCCTCTCTCCCTCTGACCTCTCTCCCTCTGCCCTCTCTCCTTCTGTCCCTCTCTCTCTCTGCCCCTCTCTCCCTCTCTCCCTCTGCCTTCTCCCTCTGCCTTCTCCCTCTGCCCTCTCTCCCTCTGACCTCTCTCCCTCTGCCCTCTCTCCCTCTGCCCTCTCTCCCTCTGCCCCTCTCACCCTCTGCCCCTCTCTCCCTCTGCCCTCTCTCCTTCTGTCCCTCTCTCTCTGCCCCTCTCTCCCTCTCTCCCTCTGCCTTCTCCCTCTGCCTTCTCCCTCTGCCCTCTCTCCCTCTGCCCTCTCTCCCTCTGCCCTCTCTCCCTCTGCCCCTCTCTCCCTCTGCCCCTCTCACCCTCTGCCCCTCTCTCCTTCTGCCCCTCTCTCCCTCTGCCCCTCTCACCCTCTGCCCCTCTCTCCCTCTGCCCTCTCTCCTTCTGTCCCTCTCTCCCTCTCTCCCTCTGCCCTCTCTCCTTCTGTCCCTCTCTCTCTCTCTCCCTCTGCCCTCTCTCCTTCTGTCCCTCTCTCCCTCTCTCCCTCTGCCCTCTCTCCCTCTGCCCCTCTCACCCTCTGCCCCTCTCTCCCTCTGCCCTCTCTCCTTCTGTCCCTCTCTCCCTCTCTCCCTCTGCCCTCTCTCCTTCTGTCCCTCTCTCCCTCTCTCCCTCTGCCCTCTCTCCTTCTGTCCCTCTCTCCCTCTCTCCCTCTGCCCTCTCTCCTTCTGTCCCTCTCTCTCTCTCTGCCCCTCTCTCCCTCTCTCCCTCTGCCCTCTCTCCCTCTGCCCTCTCTCCCTCTGCCCTCTCTCTCTCTGCCCCTCTCTCCCTCTCTCCCTCTGCCCTCTCTCCCTCTGCCCTCTCTCTCTCTGCCCCTCTCACCCTCTCTCCCTCTCTCCGCTTCTCTCCCTATCCATCTCACCCTCCTCTCTTTCCTTCTTCATTACTATAGTACTCACTGCTCTTTCTACACGCCCTGTAAGTACTCAGAATTCATCTGTATGATACTGTATAAGAACAGTTTTTTAAATTGTAAAAAAAATTGAAAAGAAAATTGCTTCACTTAGAATTTTTTGCCAGCTTTATTTTAACTTTTTGTAACTATTTGAACTTGTCAAAGACGAGCGCTATTGGTTTGAAAATCGCTATAACTTGCTTTTGAAGCAAGTTCCGCTTAAGCTTCTGTAATATCCGCATGCCTTGCCTGTATATTAACAGCACTCAGAGATGCGTACGCGATTGCCTTGCCAAAGCGGTCATTAATTTCAATTTTACTACCGATTTTTTGCAGACAAACTGGCGTGGCTTTTTGTCAGCCAGACGCTACGCACTCCGGTGCGGCGTGATTTACGAGTATTTTATTCAGCTGCCCCGCCCGAGACAAATAAAATTCGATAATTAGACCAATTTATCTGCATCATAATTGGAGTCGTTACCGACTGCCGATCGAGCCTTTGTCTTTGCCGAAATAATATTAATGTTGTAATTATCGTTCACGATTATTTATGGTTATTACCTCTGGACAACTTAAGCAGTAGGACTCGACATTTTGCTAGAGGTTAGGGCCCTAACCTAATCTATCTATCTATCTATCTATCTATCTATCTATCTATCTATCTATCTATCTATCTATCTATCTATCTATCTATCTATCTATCTATCTATCTATCTATCTATCTATCTATCTATCTATCTATCTATCTATCTATCTATCTATCTATCTATCTATCTATCTATCTATCTATCTATCTATCTATCTATCTATCTATCTATCTATCTATCTATCTATCTATCTATCTATCTATCTATCTATCTATCTATCTATCTATCTATCTATCTATCTATCTATCTATCTATCTATCTATCTATCTATCTATCTATCTATCTATCTATCTATCTATCTATCTATCTATCTATCTATCTATCTATCTATCTATCTATCTATCTATCTATCTATCTATCTATCTATCTATCTATCTATCTATCTATCTATCTATCTATCTATCTATCTATCTATCTATCTATCTATCTATCTATCTATCTATCTATCTATCTATCTATCTATCTATCTATCTATCTATCTATCTATCTATCTATCTATCTATCTATCTATCTATCTATCTATCTATCTATCTATCTATCTATCTATCTATCTATCTATCTATCTATCTATCTATCTATCTATCTATCTATCTATCTATCTATCTATCTATCTATCTATCTATCTATCTATCTATCTATCTATCTATCTATCTATCTATCTATCTATCTATCTATCTATCTATCTATCTATCTATCTCGCTCTTTCTCGCTATCTACTATCTATAGCCAGGACCTGCACCGGAGCGGTTACGAAAATTAGATTTCTCGGTAGTTGCACGTACTCTTTTGCACTACTTGAGTAGTCTGATTTTCGTTCGGCATGGCTGGTTCCAGCAGGTAGTTCCTCTGGATAAAAGCGCTTACCGCGCCCATTGGCTTTCCAGCTGCCTTATCGTTTCCGGTGATCTTGTGTGCGTGCTTTCAGCGTGATTGGCTGCGGCAAGAGAGCTCGAAAGAGCTCGCTTCGCTCGCTCTTTCTCGCTATCTATCTATCTATCTATCTATCACATTTGCGAGTTCAGCTTATCAATAGGTTCAGCGCTCTCCTACTTTAGTTGTCCAGGGTCGTTATTACGCAGTACGAGCGTATTACATTGCAAGTACTTTTTAAAGTAGAATTGGGTTACGTTTGTCCCTCGGCTTTGTTGACGGGCAAAGACAGCCGTAGGCGCTGTACAGTTTGGGGATTTCTATGCCGCAACTGCCAAGCTGCGTACTAGCTAACCATCACCAACTCTGCTTAACCTACCGGTGCTATTGTCAAATCCATTTTCGATATCCCTCGCAGATTTCCAACTGGGCTCCCCGAGATTTACTGGCAAAGCCGTATATTTACTCAATCGATCCGCTGCCAACTCCCTCCCTCCCCCCATAGCAACTGTCGCCGGCATCACCCAGCAACGATGGGGAAGCCGCACCGCTGGGATGACAGCAGTTGCCGGGACACAGCCTTAGCGTAACAGAGAAGATTCTCTCGGTGCAGACTGCATGGGACAAGCGGCTTGAGAGACGGGAAAGTCAGGAAAACGCGACTTCATGCAGCTTGAAAACGGACAGCGACAGGCGAAATAGGGGTAGCGAATTTCTTCCGAAAGATTAAGGAAAGGCAAAGCCCAGAAGCATCAGCAAAAACAGCAGGTGGCGGGAGCCGCTTTGGAAATGCCAAACAGTGGAGCAGGCTAGGAGGAGGCTTGAAAAGCAGAAAAAGAAATGTGTTTTCCAGCATATTTTCTTTAGGGCTTCAAAAGCTTAGGGGATATTTTTGGGATATTTGTACGAGACTGGGAGTAGCTTCCCATTCTGGGAAGAAAAAATGGGAAAGAAGTCGACGCTAAGCATTCCAATACAGAGCTGTATTTTCCCACACACACAGCAGCAGCAGTCGGTTGCGACTGGCTGCCCTGCTAGCATTTCCACCACTGGAAATGCAGTTTTCTCTGCGCTAAATGCTGACTCTGGACTGATGGACCGCTTGCACTGAAGGTTGATAAATTGCCAATAGCAATTCAGCAGTGCCCAAGCACCTGCTTCCTCGGCCCGTCTGCCTGAACCTCTCTCCCTTGCCTCTCCATCTCTCTCCCTCACTCTGATTCTCTCTCCGTCTCTCTCTTCCTCTCTCTGTCTCCATCTCTCTCCCTCACTCTGATTCTCTCTCCGTCTCTCTCTTCCTCTCTCTGTCTCCATCTCTCTCCCTCACTCTGATTCTCTCTCCGTCTCTCTCTTCCTCTCTCTGTCTCCATCTCTCTCCCTCACTCTGATTCTCTCTCCGTCTCTCTCTTCCTCTCTCTGTCTCCATCTCTCTCCCTTACTCTGATTCTCTCTCCGTCTCTCTCTTCCTCTCTCTGTCTCCATCTCTCTCCCTCACTCTGATTCTCTCTCCGTCTCTCTCTTCCTCTCTCTGTCTCCATCTCTCTCCCTCACTCTGATTCTCTCTCCGTCTCTCTCTTCCTCTCTCTGTCTCCATCTCTCTCCCTCACTCTGATTCTCTCTCCGTCTCTCTCTTCCTCTCTCTGTCTCCATCTCTCTCCCTCACTCTGATTCTCTCTCCGTCTCTCTCTTCCTCTCTCTGTCTCCATCTCTCTCTCTCACTCTGATTCTCTCTCCGTCTCATTCTCTCTGTCTCTTCTTTTCCCTCTCTCCATTCCTCTCTTTTCCTCTCTCTCTATCCGCCTCTCGCTCTCTCCCTCGACGTGTCTTCATCTTCACACTCTACCTCTGCACCTCTATCTTTATCTCTATGTCTTCTACCCATCCTCGTTCTGTTACACTTTGTCTCGAAGCCCTCTCTTCCTGTGCAAGGTATAAATTCTTCACTTTTATTTTTATTCTTCAATCTTCCCTATTCTGCATCAGTATTTACGTCTAATGCAGGCAGGCCACAGGTACAACGCAAATTCTCTGCATTCTCACCAAATTCACCAGCTCTGGTCACTCAGCAGCGAACATACGCGGTGAAATTCGAATTCAAACTTCGTTTATGCAGTATAATTCTTCTGAACAAATGAACAATACGCTTTTACAGGCAATTGCATCACAGGCTATCTGGTACTTCGTAAGTGATGAAGCATAACAATTATAAGAGCAAAATGAAATTCATAAAAATGAAATTGATTGTCAATGCAAAATATTGATCGCACACATTTTTCTAGCGATTTTAGTGTTACTACTTTAAGTAGGTGCACAATGAAATTCACAGATGAGAATGCAATGAATTTGCAAAAGCATCACAATAGCGACAAGCTGAGCAACTTTATGACAAATGAAATATCTTCATTCGATGCAATGCAGTGATTGATATCTTTGATCAGCTTGAAAAATACTAGGACGCACTTTGCAAGCAAAACCTTTTCAAAGAGATCAAATAGCAGTTTTTTATGAGCCAGGAAACTAGGCTAACTTGCATATTTGCGAACCAAATTTATCTAGTTTCATTGGCTCAATATTAATCCTATTATGCGGAAGATTATATATAGTAGGGGACAATAATAAAAACAGATGATTGCTTTGAGGAGTTAGAGTGCTTTGCTGCACTTGCACGAGCTGCAAAAGAAGCAAAGTAAAGTAGACTTTGCCAGGACAGGAATAACTACACATGTGAATGCACTAACTGTGAGGGCAGACAGTGTATAGATGATTTGTAAGCGTTAGGTGGGTGGCTACGTCTAGGGCAGGGAGTGAGGTGGGTGTCTAGGGCAGAAAGTGAGGTGGGATGTCTAGGGCAAGGTGTGAGATGGGTGTCTAGGGCAAGGAGTGAAGTGGGATGTCTAGGGCAAGGAGTGAGGTGGGCGTCTAGGGCAGGGAGTGAGGTGGGTGTCTAGGGCAGAAAGTGAGGTGGGATGTCTAGGGCAAGGTGTGAGATGGGTGTCTAGGGCAAGGAGTGAAGTGGGATGACTAGGGCAAGGTGTGAGATGGGTCTCTAGGGCAAGGAGTGAGGTGGGCGTCTAGGGCAGGGAGTGGAGTGGGATGTCTAGGGCAAGGTGTGAGATGGGTCTCTAGGGCAAGGAGTGAGGTGGGCGTCTAGGGCAGGGAGTGGAGTGGGATGTCTAGGGCAGGGAGTGAGGTGGTTGTCTAGGACAGGGAGTGAAGTGGGATGTCTAGGGCAGGGAGTGAGGTGGGATGTCTAGGGCAAGGTGTAAGATGGGTGTCTAGAGCTAGGAGGAGTGAGGGACATCTAGGGCAGGGAGTGAGGTAGATGTATCGTGATATCAACCATGCAGTGCCATCCTTGTGTAATCTAAAGTATGTTAGGTAATAAAACATTCAATAAAACTCTTTGTTCAGTGGACTCTGCTATCTGGCCGGATGGAGTTAGAAATCGCATCATTAATTGGAGGAATTTCCACTTTTTTAACTCAGCTCGCCCGCCGCTAGAACAGAGTGGCCGCCTCAGACGGATGCTCCGCCTCCTCGCTGCCGCCGCCTCGACCAGCCGCCCCTCGCCTGGGGAAAAGCCGCCGGCTCTCGGTCGTAGCCACTGACTCCTCGTCCTCTTCCGGTCCCGAGGGCCCGCTGGCCAGCTGCATGAGCCACATCGGCCGTTCAGACGAGCCACCGCGGTTCGGGCAGCTGCAGGGCTGCGGAGAAGCGCATCGACCCGGTGGAAGTGGCGGCGGCGGCTGGAGGCCCCACTGAGACGGCGAAGCCTGCGGCGTGGCCTGTCGGATCCAGAGCTCGCGCTGCAGCTGGTCGGCGCTGAGGCCGCTCTCCCCCGACGGCAGACTGCGCAGCGGCCGGTAGAAAAACGCGCCAGCGGATCTCTCCGGACTTCCCGAGACCGACGTGGCCGCGGCGGCAGCTGCGGCGGCGGCAGCGGCGGCATGAGAGGGCATGTACTCTCGGGTGGGCAGCCCTGGGCTCGGGCGGCTGTCGGAGGCGAAGACCTGCCGCAGTGACGGCGGAGTCGGCGGCGTGGCGTCCACGACAAACAGGTCCTGCTCGATGTCCGTGCCCACGGTGCGCCTGTGTCGGCGAGGAATCGAACCACCGACCTGCACGCCCTGCATTGATGCGCCAAACTTGATTCTGCAGCTGTGCCACAAAGGCATATGTCAGATTAAATTAAAAGGACTTTGAAACGTTTCTTAGAATAAAATATTTGAAGGCCGAAGAATACGCTCGTACACAAAGGAGATACCCTGGTAGCTTTTTTGACAGACAAAATTCAGTGAAACAGCGCAACATGTCGAAACAGCCGTTGAGGGCAAACGGCTTGGCTTACCTGGCATCGCTCGTTCTGTCGCTTGGCCCGCCTCCAGAATTCGAAATCTCTTCGACGCTGTCTGGCAAAAATAGTCAAATTTGTTACATCGAAATAATTATGCATAATTACTGAGTAATCCATTTATCTAAACTGAACTGGTCCATAATCACTCGCTTCATAAATATCATTAGGTGATAATCATCAGCTCCTTAAACATCCTTTGGCGATAATCAACTACTTAAACCCAATTTGGTGATAATCATTTGATTCTTATCATCATTTGGCGATAATCATTTGATCCTTAATAATCATTTGGTGATAATCATTTGATCCTTAATAATCATTTGGTGATAATCATTTGATCCTTAATAATCATTTGGTGATAATCATTTGATTCTTAATCATCATTTGGTGATAATCATTTGATCCTTAACCATCATTTGGTGATAATCATTTGATTCTTAATCATCATTTGGTGATAATCATTTGATTCTTAATCATCATTTGGTGATAATCATTTGATTCTTAATCATCATTTGGTGATAATCATTTGATTCTTAATCATCATTTGGTGATAATCATTTGATTCTTAATCATCATTTGGTGATAATCATTTGATTCTCAATCATCATTTGGTGATAATCATTTGATTCTTAATCATCATTTGGTGATAATCATCAACTCCTTAATCATCATTTGGCGATAATCATCAACTCCTTAATCATAATTTGGCGATAATCATCAACTCCTTAATCATCATTTGGCGATAATCATCAACTCCTTAATCATCATTTGGCGATAATCATTTGTTTCCTAATCATCATTTGGCGATAATCATCAACTCCTTAATCATCATTTGGTGATAATCATTTGATTCTTAATCATCATTTGGTGATAATCATTTGTTTCCTAATCATCATTTGGTGATAATCATCAACTCCTTAATCATCATTTGGCGATAATCATCAACTCCTTAATCATAATTTGGCGATAATCATCAACTCCTTAATCATCATTTGGCGATAATCATCAACTCCTTAATCATCATTTGGCGATAATCATTTGTTTCCTAATCATCATTTGGCGATAATCATCAACTCCTTAATCATCATTTGGTGATAATCATTTGATCCTTAATCATCATTTGGCGATAATCATTTGTTTCCTAATCATCATTTGGCGATAATCATCAACTCCTTGATCATCATTTGGCGATAATCATTTGACTCTTAATCATCATTTGGTGATAATCATTTGATTCTTAATCATCATTTGGTGATAATCATTTGATTCTTAATCATCATTTGGCGATAATCATTTGATTCTTAATCATCATTTGGTGATAATCATCAACTCCTTAATCATAATTTGGCGATAATCATCAACTCCTTAATCATCATTTGGCGATAATCATCAACTCCTTAATCATCATTTGGCGATAATCATTTGTTTCCTAATCATCATTTGGTGATAATCATTTGATTCTTAATCATCATTTGGTGATAATCATTTGATTCTTAATCATCATTTGGTGATAATCATCAACTCCTTAATCATAATTTGGCGATAATCATCAACTCCTTAACCATCATTTGGCGATAATCATCAACTCCTTAATCATCATTTGGCGATAATCATTTGTTTCCTAATCATCATTTGGCGATAATCATCAACTCCTTGATCATCATTTGGCGATAATCATTTGATTCTTAATCATCATTTGGTGATAATCATTTGATCCTTAATCATCATTTGGCGATAATCATTTGTTTCCTAATCATCATTTGGCGATAATCATCAACTCCTTGATCATCATTTGGCGATAATCATTTGGCTCTTAATCATCATTTGGTGATAATCATTTGATTCTTAATCATCATTTGGTGATAATCATTTGATTCTTAATCATCATTTGGTGATAATCATCAACTCCTTAATCATAATTTGGCGATAATCATCAACTCCTTAATCATCATTTGGCGATAATCATCAACTCCTTAATCATCATTTGGCGATAATCATTTGTTTCCTAATCATCATTTGGCGATAATCATCAACTCCTTGATCATCATTTGGCGATAATCATTTGATTCTTAATCATCATTTGGTGATAGTCATCAGCTCCTTTATCATCATTCCGTGATAACCACCAGCTCCCAAAAACTCACTGGGCGATAACCAGATCTCACCTGGATAAGTACAAGGATATTAGCATGATCAGCAGGAACATGGTGAGCACCAGGCCGACTCCAGTCACCGTTAATATCCGGTCAGTGCGGTGAAAGCAATCTGCAAGCAATGGGATTGGTTAAATTGCATGTCCCACTCTAACAGATGAGAGCTGATTAGCAAAGTAAACCACGCTGCCACTTGCCCAACACTTTGCCTTTGCAGGTCTCGCTGTAGTTTTGAAATGGCGCCAAGTTTTTCTCGCACCTGTCGCCGTAGTAAGGATGCGAGCAGCTGGGCGGAGGCGGGATGGGGTGGTGGTGGCTTGGCAATAAACTTGATGAAGCCGAGAGTTAGCTCAAGGAAATGTAGCCATTTTGTGCAGCCTATACTCTCCATCTGCCCATAGTAAGCTAATCAATGGGTCAGGTAGAAAAACAAGATTGAGAATTTTTCCAAAAAGAAGTCAACTGACAAACTGACTCAAGTTCAGAGAAATATGATATCCGAGAGAAGCCAGGCCAAGTTTTCATAGTTTCTTATTCTGCCTATTGATGCTCCCGCTAGCGGCTTGGTTACCATGGCAACGGGTAGCAACAAAGGTTATGGAATACCGTTGATGCAGTTTGTTAGCTAAGTGGGGTGACATTAAAGGCACTGATTTTTCGGTTAATTAATGAACTGAAAATCCACTAGGGAAGAGATAGTGGGGTCAGAGATCAGGTCAATTGATTGGCGCATTGAAAACAGAATTCTTGTTTATAATTATTACAAGGGTAGGGAGATTCGGTTTTTACATTTCCTTTGTCCTGCTTTGGGCTGAGCTGCATGCAGAGTAAGGGAGCGACAAGGATAAACAAGAAAAGAAGGGAAAGACAAGAATGGAAGACAAGAAGAGGAAAGACAAAGAGGGAAAGACAAGGAGGGAAAAAAGGAGGAAATAACAAGGAGGGAAAGACAAGGAGGGAAAGACAAGAAGGGAAAGACAAGAAGGGAAAGACAAGAAGGGAAAGACAAGGAGGGAAAAAAGGAGGAAATAACAAGGAGGGAAAGACAAGGAGGGAAAGATAAGAAGGGAAAGACAAGAAGGGAAAGACAAGAAGGGAAAGACAAGGAATGGAAAAAAGGAGGAAATAACAAGGATGGAAAGACAAGGAGGGAAAGACAAGAAGGGAAAGACAAGGAGGGAAAGACAAGAAAAGGAAAGACAAGAAAAGGAAAGACAACACAAGGAAAGACAAGAAGGGAAATGAGGGTAGAGAAGGAGGGACAGACAAGAAGACCAAGTACTCGTATTTTGAATTTCGGGTGAGAGCGAGAACAATAAACAGCAAACCAGAGAGTCTGGTTTGATGCAGCACAAGTTGCTTGTGCTCAGCCAGTCTAGATTTGGGGAAATCATTTAGCAATCAGTTTTGATGAGTTCTCGAGCATCAACCCCCCCCCCCCTTGCCCAGAGTCAAAAGCAGGCAGATAGGAAAGAACTGATGACACTTGAAGAACAAGCTCATGCGTGTTGGTGCGGAATTAACCCAGCTGCTTTTGACAACTAAATTAACGATGAAAGAATTGTTGGTGGAATTATTGGTGAAAGAAAGAATTTTAAAGTTGCATTATCGATAGAAATTCTGGCATGGGGTAATTAGGCAACCAGAACCCCTCACTCAACACAGTTGAACCTCTCACCTGTGTACACAAGCTGCCTACTAATTAGGCAATGTTTTCCCAGTTTTCCCACCGCATTCGGTCTTGTTCCCCCTCTGGCTTATCTGCCCAGCATCATCTATGCTGCATCTCTGCTGCCAAGGGCCACTTTTCGCGCGCACTTACTGGTTAGCACTAACTGGTCACTGGGGCCAGTTGGAATTATCTATCCACCGAGTCAATGTTAGCAAGGATAGACGGCTGCTACTGCACTATGTTTATCTGTAAAAATCATATATATTGTAATCATTTTTGCTGGGCAAATCTGGCTGTGAACACGTGCAGACTTGCAATGCTCACACAGACAGTGCAGTGTGAATTGCGGGCTTATGAGTTCGATAAATGAAATTTGATCGCGAATCGGAGATGGACAGGTAAAGGGGGACTCTTAGGAGGGAGAGATCGATTCGAACAGATAAGATTTAGGGAGCTGAACTGAGAAATGAGGCTTCTCATGATGGGCAGTGGGACAGATATTGGGCAACTCAATAGACAGACAGACAGACAGACAGACAGACAGACAGACAGACAGACAGTCAGACAGACGGACAGACAGACAGACAGACAGACAGACAGACAGACAGACAGACAGACAGACAGACAGACAGACAGACAGACAGACAGACAGACAGACAGACAGACAGACAGACAGACAGACAGACAGACAGACAGACAGACAGACAAACAGACAGACAAACACTAAGACAGACAGACAGACAGACAGACAGACAGACAGACAGACAGACAGACAGACAGACAGACAGACAGACAGACAGACAGACAGACAGACAGACAGACAGACAGACAGACAGACAGACAGACAGACAGACAGACAGACAGACAGACAGACAGACAGACAGACAGACAGATTAAAATCAGACCCCTAAAATTTGTTTTAACCGCTACAATTTGTTAAATCTAGTGTTAATTCTCAGCCTAGCTATCAGCTTGAGCACTCGGTCAGCTCAACAAGCCAGATAAAATTGCATTAGCAGATTAGTTTGCAGATTAATTCGCTTAGATGATGCTAAACTAAAAATATGCGAACACCCTGTACGAGCAGCGGTTCGCTTTGATAAAATTTTTCTTCAAGAAGTAGCCACAGACCGAGTGCTCAGGTTTTAATTAACTTGGGAGACGAGAGCTGAGTCCGCCTTCTGAAAGATAAAAAATTGACAGGTAAGCTAACTGATACACTGTGTGCAGGCAGACTGGGACTCACTTGCAGACTTTTATTTTGCAGGCCGTGTCTCGAACAGGTGCCATTGTTTAGACAGTAAACAGGTGGGCAGGAGTCTGCAAAAAGTGAAAGTTTCTCTTGCAATTAATTTCTTACAATAATTTTGCACATTTGCCCCCTCCCGCGCTCCCAACTCACCTGGACGTGTCGGTCTCGCTGTCGTGGTTGGGGTAGGCGTGGATTGCGGGCGCACTGAAAATCAGATGGACAGAAGGCGGGAATGGAGTGAGGTTGGGTAGGGGTAGGAATGGAGTGGGGTGGGGCAGGGGTAGGAATGTAGTGAGGTGGGGCAGGGGTAGGAATGTAGTGAGGTGGGGCAGGGGTAGGAATGGAGTGAGGTGGGGCAGGGGTAGGAATGTAGTGAGGTGGGGCAGGGGTAGGAATGGAGTGAGATTGGGCAGGGGTAGGAATGGAGTGGGGTGGGGCAGGGGTAGGAATGTAGTGAGGTGGGGCAGGGGTAGGAATGTAGTGAGGTGGGACAGGGGTAGGAATTGAGTGAGGTGGGGCAGGGGTAGGATTGGAGTGAGGTGGGGCAGGGGTAGGAATGGAGTGAGGTGGGGCAGGGGTAGGAATGGAGTGAGGTGGGGCAGGGGTAGGAATGGAGTGGGGTGGGGCAGGGGTAGGAATGGAGTGGGGTGGGGCAGGGGTAGGAATGAGCAAGGTTGAGTAGGGGTAGAAATGGAGTTAGGTTGGTCAATGCAGTTATAATCTTAGAAAAATGGATACATTTATGCTTTAGAACTGGAATACGAGTATCAGGAGTCATGATATAAATAACAACTTGATTTAATGACAGGTTTTCGCCTTGAAATATTATCACGACTGAAGGTATTTAGGGGCGAGATGACACTAGGGGGAGAGAGCACTGAAGAGGTTGGAAGGGCAGCAAAATCGATTCTGGGGAAATTTTCCCCACGGCCGTTTGTGCGAAGGCGGATCGGCCCCGGGGCGGATGCTGCAGAAATTTGAGGATTTTCGCGCCACCCCTTGATCCCAAAGCCACGACTCCTTCGGTCTCCCAGCGTGAAAGCTAGACAGCTGGATGGGGCAGGTAGCAGCGGCATATTTCCTCTGCCCTGGGGATCAGAGATGCTGCAGAACTGCGTGGGATATGGTGTGAGCAGTGCGATTGGGGAAGTGTAAAGTCTGCTTCATCGACTAGGAAACGCCTGAGATAGAATTGGATGCTTCCAGGTCCCGCCTGCCGCTCCCTCTCCCAGCATCAACTCACCTGTTGAGTGAAGGTAAATCCTCCCGTGTGGGGGGGGGGGAGCTTCACAAGCCAGTGCCGATATCTCAGAAAGAGGGACAGGTGAGAGGGGAGCTGGGTCAAGGAGACTTTGGATGCCAGCTCTGCCTCCAAGCCCGATCGTTTACAGACAGGGATGGGTTGACAGGATTAAAGTTTTTTCACACTACTGTTTGATATCGATCTCATTTTTAATGCTGAATAAGTTCTGCGCACCTGACTCAAACATCAGTGAATTGAAGAATTTCTCAAACCTAGAAGGTTTCGAAAGCGAAGATAGCATAGGTCCAAACAAGGTACATGCAGTGAACTTGAGTAGCTTTAAGAGTTGTTCATCCAATTCGTTAAATACTGGGAAAAAATTAACGTCTGTCTGTAAATGGGGATTGAGATGGGAAGAGAAGAGCTGGCAGTACAGACTGCTTGGTCAGCACCTCAAGATCTGAAGCCCCGTGTTTGCCAGTCGTGACGAGCCAGAGGGCCCCGGCCGACAGTGGCCTGTCTGCTGTTCAACTTGCTCACTCAGAGCAAGAAATCTACGCTGGTTAGAGTACTGCTCACAGCTGTCCGTCAGTTTTGCAGCTGCAGCAACAAGTTGCAGAAAGTAAGAACAATACTGGGCCACCCCTGGCTTCAAAAGAAATGAGCAAAGCTCTTGCGAAATTGAACTCTCTCTGGCTGCTGCTTCAATGGCATGTCAAAAAAACTCTTCAAAGCGATGAGGCGCATCCAGCATCCAGAGCAGCGTTCGGCCATCAGTCACTCACGACCAGGAGGAGGCAGAAATTCAATTTCTAAGCGAACGCTTCAAGGTCACTTTTGCTCCTCTTAAAGCCCCCCCCCCACGCAAAGATTTGCGCCTTCTATGCCACTGCAGGGCTCACTCGTCATCACTCTCGCCTTGCCTGGGCCCAGCGATATCAATTCCACACACACCCTGCGCTATTTGCCTTCTCACCCCCTCTTTGAAGCTTCTTCCAAGTTTTAATTATTAATCATAGATGCTGCGGGACCTGGTCACGGAATCCCCCAGTTCGCAAAGGGAATTGAGCAGAAGATAGAGAAGGAGGAAGCGAAGAAGTGCCTGTGTTTTTGCTCGTGTATTCTTGATGAAGATAAGCAATTATCTTACCTCTCACTTCCACCCATTTCTGAATTGAGCCGTGGTTGTTCTCGGCCTTGCAAGTGTAGTTGGCCGAGTCCCGGGTCGATATCCGCGCGATCTTCAACGTGGAGATCAGCTGCCTGCGGGACGATGGGGAAAGGGTTCGAGTGGGATTAAACTCGCATTATAAGGGAATTCGGAGATGGGCATCTGAAGCCAATGGGGCCTGTTTGTTTATAATCGGATGAGCCTCCATTAGTGTCTCTAAATAGCGCCACAAATAGCGCCACAAACAGCGTCATAAACAGCGCCACAAACAGCATCATAAACAGCGCCACAAACAGCGTCATAAACAGCGCCACAAACAGCATCATAAACAGCGCCACAAACAGCGTCATAAACAGCGCCACAAACAGCATCATAAAAAGCGCCACAAAAAGCGTCATAAACAGCGCCACAAACAGCATCATAAACAGCGCCACAAACAGCGTCATAAACAGCGCCACAAACAGCGTCATATACAGCGCCACAAACAGCGTCATAAACAGAACCACAAACAGCGTCATAAACAGCGCCACAAACAGCGTCATAAACAGCGCCACAAACAGCGTCATAAACAGCGCCACAAACAGCGTCATAAACAGCGCCACAAACAGCGTCATAAGCAGCGCCACAAACAGCGTCATAAACAGAACCACAAACAGCGTCATAAACAGCGCCACAAACAGCGTCATAAACAGCGCCACAAACAGCGTCATAAACAGCGCCACAAACAGCGTCATATACAGCGCCACAAACAGCGTCATAAACAGAACCACAAACAGCGTCATAAACAGCGCCACAAACAGCGTCATAAACAGCGCCACAAACAGCGTCATAAACAGCGCCACAAACAGCGTCATAAACAGCGCCACAAAAAGCGTCATAAACAGCGCCACAAACAGCGTCATAAACAGCGCCACAAAAAGCGTCATAAACAGCGCCACAAACAGCACCACAGCTAGACTAACTTTGCCTCAGCACATCAGCAGGTTCACTTATCACAACACAGCATTTGGCTAACTGAATGAAACCAGAGCAGTCCTCAACCAAATATGAAGTCTACTGACCAACCCCCGTCAAATCCCCCATTTTCGCTATTGAGGAAATTGCGCGAATACCCCCAGAAGCCTTAATGCACCGCAGCTCCTGTCGCCACACGCCCTCTCGAGCCCCGCCCCTCCAACCCTGATCTTCTTCTGCAGTTGTTTTTTTGCATTCTGTTCCACTGAAACTCCAATTACTGCGGGATTAGACAGAGGTCCAGTTTATCCCCGCACCATATTCTCCATTTTCCCATTCTCTCTCTCTCTCTATGGGCCTGTTGTCTCCAATCTTCTCCCAGCCCAGCAGGCAGCTGTCCCTCAAATCCTTGCCCCCCCCTCAAGACCTGCCGCAGTTGCTCTCAGCTTTAGCAAAATCAGCGATGCGTGAACTCAAGGGACCCCCTGCTGGTGTGAATCTGTTGCGGCTTTGTTGCCGACTTGAACAACTTATTGAGGAAGCAAGAAGGACAGGGGATGTAAAGTGGAGCTGAAACTTAAAGGGGTTCACTAAGCGAGAGTTGGGGACCCACCAGTCTGGTAGGAGTTTCAGATTAGTGGAGTTTCAGATTAGTGGAGTTTCAGATTAGTGGAGTTTCAGATTAGTGGAGTTTCAGATTAGTGAAGTTTCGGATTGGTGAAGTTTTGGATTAGTGGAGTTTTGGATTAGTGAAGTTTCGGATTAGTGAAGTTTCGGATTAGTGAAGTTTTGGATTAGTGAAGTTTCGGATTAGTGAAGTTTCGGATTAGTGAAGTTTTGGATTGGTGAAGTTTCGAATTAGTGAAGTTTTGGATTAGTGAAGTTTCAGATTAGTGGAGTTTCGGATTAGTGAAGTTTCGGATTGGTGAAGTTTCGGATTAGTGAAGTTTCAGATAGTGAAGTTTCGGATTAGTGAAGTTTTGGATTAGTGAAGTTTCAGATTAGTGGAGTTTCGGATTGGTGAAGTTTCGGATTGGTGAAGTATCGGATTGGTGAAGTTTCGGATTGGTGAAGTTTCGGATTGGTAAGTTTCGGATTAGTGAAGTTTCGGATTGGTGAAGTTTCGGATTGGTGAAGTTTCGGATTAGTGAAGTTTTGGATTGGTGAAGTTTCGGATTGGTGAAGTTTCGGATTGGTTAAGTTTCGGATTGGTTAAGTTTCGGATTGGTTAAGTTTCGGATTGGTTAAGTTTCGGATTAGTGAAGTTTTGGATTAGTTAAGTTTCGGATTGGTGAAGTTTCGGATTGGTGAAGTTTCGGATTGGTGAAGTTTCAGATTAGTGAAGTTTCGGATTGGTGAAGTTTCGGATTGGTGAAGTTTCGGATTGGTGAAGTTTCGGATTAGTGAAGTTTCGGATTGGTGAAGTTTCGGATTGGTGAAGTTTCGGATTAGTGAAGTTTCGGATTAGTGAAGTATCGGTTACAAAAAGCAACAGGGAATGCGACAATCGGCAGGCTTGCCTGCAGTCAGCCAGCAGTCACTCGGCTGCAAGGGAACTCCATCATCATCATCAGTGGCGGCTTGTTTTCCCGTCCGTCTTGAGCAACTTTCGGCGATTCTCATTTTAGGGGCGGCCGCAAAAATGGGGAAGAATTTCGGGGGAACTAACAAAAGGAAATTGAGCTTGATACAATAGCGGAAACTCTGGCATCCCTCTGTCACATCAGGAGTCAGGCAGCTTCCTTTGTGCAGCCCCGTTCTCCCCATCTGCGATATCTGGCAGCGGGGAAAATCAATGAGCACCCGGGAGAGATGACAGCAGGGGTGAAGTCGCTCTTTTTTGGGATCGGTGGGAAGGGGAGAATGGGGACCAGGGAGTTTCCGCGCTAGGGCGTGGCCTCTGGGATCATCTCCCGGCTGCCTGCCTGTCATCTTCCCTCCTTAGTTTAGCGCTCTTATCTAATCCGATCGCAACATATCGGTAGCCAATTCAATGCCTGTTGTTTTAATTGCAACCCGATTAGCATGTGCCCCGCATCTCCCTGTGTCTCCCTGTGTCTCCATGCCTCTCTGAATCTCCCCGTATGCCCCCTGCATCTCCCTGTGTCTCCATGCCTCTCTGAATCTCCCCGTATGCCCCTGCATCTCCCTGTGTCTCCATGCCTCTCTGAATCTCCCCGTATGCCCCCTGCATCTCCCTGTGTCTCCATGCCTCTCTGAATCTCCCCGTATGCCCCCTGCATCTCCCTGTGTCTCCATGCCTCTCTGAATCTCCCCGTATGCCCCCTGCATCTCCCTGTGTCTCCATGCCTCTCTGAATCTCCCCGTATGCCCCCTGCATCTCCCTGTGTCTCCATGCCTCTCTGAATCTCCCCGTATGCCCCTGCATCTCCCTGTGTCTCCATGCCTCTCTGAATCTCCCCGTATGCCCCCTGCATCTCCCTGCCTTTCTGTGTCTCTGTACAACTGTCTCCCGCAGCTGTATCCATCTCTTCCTCTCTCCCTAGCAGAAGCTTACTTATCTAAATTTTATCAGTTAGCTAGTCATAGCGGGAGCATTTTGTCGTCAAGGCGAGTACCATGAAGTCTGTCTGTCCTCCGGGCTATCCAGAGCCAAAAGCCAACCCCGGGCATGGCATAATTGCAGGAACTCAGTTAATTCACGCCAACCAGCGCTTCCAAACTTCTGCACAAAAAAACATTTCCGCAGTTTTAGCACTTGAAAAAATTTGGCATATTCAACAGCAATACATTTTAAATGCTTTTTATTTCGAATTTATTACACTAAGTGCATCCCAGAGTTTAAGGCTCTTCTGCGCTAAAGTGACAATGATGGAGTTGCTAAGTGGCACAAATTGGGGGAAGGATTGAAAGTGAGACTGAGGTTAATAGCGAGTGTGAGATTAAAAGTGAGAGTGAGAGAGTGAGAGTGAGAGTGAGAGTGAGAGTGAGATGGAGAGTTAGAGTGTGAGTGATAGCGAGAGTGAGAGTGAGATTGACAGATTGAGAGTGAGAGTAAGATTGAGAGAGTGAGAGTGAGAGTGAGTGTGAGTGTGAGAGTGAGAGTGAGAGTGAGAGTGAGAGTGAGAGTGAGAGTGAGAGTGAGAGTGAGAGTGAGAGTGAGAGTGAGGGTGAGAGTGAGAGTGAGAGTGAGAAGAGTGGTAGCGAGAGTGATTGTGAGATTGAAAGATTGAGTGAGAGTAAGATTGAGAGAATGAGAGTGAGAGTGAGATTGACAGAGTGAGAGTGAGAGTGAGATTGAGATTGAGAGTTGTATAACTTGATCTTAATTTAACTTGATTACGAAAAGGCTTAGTTGCTGAAAGAACTAAGCCAAGCTAAGAAATTATTGCCCAATCAAACTTACCTGTTCCTTTGTTTCGCAGTCCCCCCCCCTTGCCCATAGACGAATCCTGTCCGCTTGGTTCGATTGCAAACAAATATATCGAGAGGCTAGATGGCGAAGGACTTTGATATTTTAACGTAGCAAGGCTACAGGCTACAGGCGCAGTGTTATTCAGACTCTGACGGGGAACTTCGTTAAACAAAGGAAATTTGAATCTAGTGACAAACAAGCAAAAAAATAGCCGAAGCTCACTGGGAATTCGAATCCTGAACCTCCTCTCTGTCGATTCTGACGTTACTGCCCAGCACCAGATTCCGGCTATTCTTCATCCAGATGATCTTAGGATTGGGTTTGCCTCTGGCCCGGCACTTCACAATCAGAGTCCTGCCCTCGGTCAGGTCGATGTTGTTCCGCTCGGGGTACACTGGCTCCGGCTCCGAGGCTGCGGCGGGCGGGAGAGGAAGTTTAATCAATCAATCAATCAATCAATCAATCAATCAATCAATCAATCAATCAATCAATCAATCAATCAATCAATCAATCAATCAATCAATCAATCAATCAATCAATCAATCAATCAATCAATCTATCAATCAATCTATCAATCAATCAATCAATCAATCAATCTATCTATCTATCTATCTATCTATCTATCTATCTATCTATCTATCTATCTATCTATCTATCTATCTATCTATCTATCTATCTATCTATCTATCTATCTATCTATCTATCTATCTATCTATCTATCTATCTATCTATCTATCTATCTATCTATCTATCTATCTATCTATCTATCTATCTATCTATCTATCTATCTATCTATCTATCTATCTATCTATCTATCTATCTATCTATCTATCTATCTATCTATCTATCTATCTATCTATCTATCTATCTATCTATCTATCTATCTATCTATCTATCTATCTATCTATCTATCTATCTATCTATCTATCTATCTATCTATCTATCTATCTATCTATCTATCTATCTATCTATCTATCTATCTATCTATCTATCTATCTATCTATCTATCTATCTATCTATCTATCTATCTATCTATCTATCTGTTTATGTATCTATCGTGATCGACCGCATAGTGAATGTCGCATTACCCTCAAACATTTTCCAGAAGATGTGCACAAATTGGCTGTCCATCCCGATCTTGCTGCTGGTGTCGGGTGGCACAGGAATCAGGTGTGACTGCAGTTTCATTCTCTAAATGCTTTTGAAACCCTATGGCTAAGCAGATGATACCTTACTGGAGCCCAACAGAAGTTGATGATGTCGCGTGATGCGTGGCTGAGTCCCCAAGCAATAAAATATGAGCTGAGCTGCCTGCAGCGCCCACCTAGCCAATCAGCGGGTGGGAGCCGGGCTGCACCAATTGCGAGATTCACAAGAGATTTTCCGGCTTTTTCCAACCTCATCCATGCAGGGAATTCCGATGTCATATTTTACAGAAGACTAGTTTACCTGACCAATGCTACCTGACCAATGCTACCTGACCAATGCTACCTGACCAATGCTACCTGACCAATGCTACCTGACCAATGCTACCTGACCAATGCTACCTGACCAATGCTACCTGACCAATGCTACCTGACCAATGCTACCTGACCAATGCTACCTGACCAATGCTACCTGACCAATGCTACCTGACCAATGCTACCTGACCAATGCTACCTGACCAATGCTACCTGACCAATGCTACCTGACCAATGCTACCTGACCAATGCTACCTGACCAATGCTACCTGACCAATGCTACCTGACCAATGCTACCTGACCAATGCTACCTGACCAATGCTACCTGACCAATGCTACCTGACCAATGCTACCTGACCAATGCTACCTGACCAATGCTACCTGACCAATGCTACCTGACCAATGCTACCTGACCAATGCTACCTGACCAATGCTACCTGACCAATGCTACCTGACCAATGCTACCTGACCAATGCTACCTGACCAATGCTACCTGACCAATGCTACCTGACCAATGCTACCTGACCAATGCTACCTGACCAATGCTACCTGACCAATGCTACCTGACCAATGCTACCTGACCAATGCTACCTGACCAATGCTACCTGACCAATGCTACCTGACCAATGCTACCTGACCAATGCTACCTGACCAATGCTACCTGACCAATGCTACCTGTGACACCATTGGTCAGGTAGCATAGATTAGAGACCATTTTTCAGGTAGCAAATTCAAATTCTTTGAGTTTCTTTTAGTTCAATGGGTTCAAATTCTATGAATTCTACTCGTCAGTAGTATCATGATGGCTTACTGCTATTTCTTTTTTTAGGAAGAATTTTTAGGAAGAAGAGAAACCCGAGCCTTCACTTGGCCCCCATCGGCGTGGAAGGTCAGTTGACAGCATGCACAGTCTCTCCTGATATCCAGGCTTTTTTCTGGCACTCCTGACACTAAAATAAGTTTTCTGACACCACTGTATCTCCTGACACTCCACTGTCTCTCCTGACACTACACTGTCTCCCCTGACACTCCACTGTCTCTCCTGACCCTCCACTGTCTCTCCTGACACTCCACTGTCTCTCCTGACACTCCACTGTCTCTCCTGACACTCCACTGTCTCTCCCGACACTCCACTGTCTCTCCTGACCCTCCACTGTCTCTCCTGACACTCCACTGTCTCTCCTGACACTCCACTGTCTCTCCTGACACTACACTGTCTCCCCTGACACTCCACTGTCTCTCCTGACCCTCCACTATCTCTCCTGACACTCCACTGTCTCTCCTGACACTCCACTGTCTCTCCTGACACTCCACTGTCTCTCCTGACACTTCACTGTCTCTCCTGACACTTCACTGTTTCTTCTGAGACCCCAATATTTCTGAATCTCTACTGTTCACCCTGACTCTCTACTATCCACCCTGACTCTCTACTGTCCACCCTAACACCTGATGTCTTTCCTGACACGCCAAAAAGACATTCAACTACGGAGTTGCACATGCTGTCTATTCAGTAAAAATACAGCCCAGGATCAGAACAATGATACAAGCCAGCAACCCACGTCCCTAACAAAAGCAAATGGATGCAGCTTCCGCACCAAAACTACAAGAATACAAAGGCATCGAAAATTGTCCCATTTTCGCTTAGGCATTGTCTTGACAGGGTTGGCAGAGACAGTGAACAGTTAAAGTTTTCGTTTGAATTTCGCATAAAGAGGATGGATGCCAGGATGAAGCATAGAAGCTGGAGGATGTCTGTAACTAAGCCAAGCAGGTCGCGACACATCGCGGCAGGAGGTTATAAAATTCTGTAAATGCACGCCGGAATCATTGTGAAATCTACTCTAGTCAGCCTCCTTCATCTTCCTTCCTTTCAGACTGCAGCTCATGCCGACAAGCTAAGAATTATTGATCCCTGATCAGGTGAAGGCAGGAGGCCTTTGTCTTCAGCGAGCAGGGGGGGGGGGCGAATGAAGAAATAGGGATGCAGGGCTAAATCACTGTTCATGTTGCGCATCCCTTTACTGTCCATTATTGTCCATTATGCTGTGTCTGTAATAGTGAGATAACTAAACAAGATCCGCGTTGCCAGACCATATTTAACTTTTCCCTATAGTCTACTTACTGTGCACTTAAATCTCGTGCATTGCTTCGGTTGATTCTGCATACACGACTCCGCCATCTCTTTTCTGTTTGAAATTATGAGCAAGCAGTATGGGTGTTGTGGGAGACGGAGAAGGAATAGGGGGCGATTCGGAATCGGGAAAAGGACAGGGGAGAGAAGGAGAGAGGAGAGAAGGAGAGGGAGAGAAGGAGAAGGGAGAGAAGGAGAGGGGGAGAAGGAGAGGGAGAGAAGGAGAGGGGAGAAGGAGAGGGAGAGAAGGAGAGGGGGAGAAGGAGAGGGAGAGAAGGAGAGGGGGAGAAGGAGAGGGGAGAGAAGGAGAGGACGGTATCCGGGCCTTCAAGGAGGTTCCCGCAAAAGGCGCTCCCGGCAAGACCCTTTACATGGGTTTCTACGCGGAGTGGGAAGACGCCCTCAAGAAGGACGATTTTGCCGCCTACATCGGAGCGTGGAAGATCGTCTTCCACCTGCTGCCCAGGCGTCGTCCAGCCGGCGATCGACGCCGAGGTGAGTCCGTGAGCTCGGATAGCTCTGGGAACGAGTAATGCCGTTCCCAACCCCGTGCCAAACTAGGAGCGGGGCGCTGAGGGCGAACCTTGTCGGCCAGCCCAATGATGACACTGCCACCAGCAACCAAATAAATAACCCGCCGCCGGCGAACCAACCTGTTAACCTGCACATTATTCAGATCAACCTGCACCACGCTCTTGCAGCATCTAGCAACCTTTCAGACACCTTTGCAAACAAGGAAGTTGACATCTACCTTATCCAAGAACCGTATACCCGCAAGAGGAAGCCGACCTGTCTGCCGCCAGGCTATCAGGTTCTGTACCTCTGCGCGAACGACACCCCCAGGGCTATCGCCCTCGTCAAAAACGACCTCCCGGCCACTATTATGCTAATGTTTTGCTCTAAAGACATGTGTACTTTCTCAGTCTTTGACTTGACCTTCGTTTCCGCCTACCTGGACATCCAGGAAGACGTCCCTCCCCCCTCCTGCAGGAACTGGCGGACTTCTGTAACCTCCAGGACCGGAAGCTTATCGCTAGCTGCGATGCTAATGCCCACAACACTGCCTGGTCTAGTAGCGATACTAACAGGCGCGGTGACTTACTTATTGATTTCATTCACTCCTCCTCGTTACACATTTGTAACAGGGGCAGCAAACCCACATTTATTGTTTCTAATCGGCGTGAGGTTATCGACCTCACTCTCGTCTCCAACAACGCCCTCAATCAGGTCCACAGCTGGCTGGTTAGGGATGACTTCCCATCGCTCTTCGACCACTCGTACATCCAGTACAGCATCAGCTCCGTCGGAGCCCGTCATGAGAACCAAAACCGCCTTAATTTGAAAAGGCCGACTGGACAGGTTTCCGAAGAGACCTGCTAAAACTTCTAACCGAAGCCAATTTACCGGACTCCAGCGAGGATCTCCCTGGCATTGAGCATCGGTGCAACTCCCTCGTTGAGATCCTAAACACCGCCATACGCGCTAACGCCCCTAAGTTGTTTTGCAGGAAGAAATACTCTCCTTGGTGGAGTCAAGAGCTCACTCGCATGAAGAAAAACACCCGCCGACTGCAACGCCTCGCAAACAGCTCGAATACCCCAGAGGATTGGGAGAACTACCACTCTGCTCTGAGGATGTACAAAAGTGCTATCCGAAGGGCTAAGAAGACCACCTGGAAAGCCTACTGCGCCGGCCTGGAAGGGCAACACCCCACAGCCCGGCTGGTCAGGACTCTCAGGCACGACACGCTCTCTCAGTGTAACTCCCTTCTGCACCTAGATGGTAACTACACTACCAGTGCCGAAGGTTCGCTAAATCTTCTTTTCTCCACCTGCTTTCCGCAGGTTGACGAACCGGAGTACGTGGTCGAAGACCACAGGCCTTGTGACCGTCCGCTTTTCCAGCAGTGCGCCAGTCCCCGGCTGCTCCAGCTGGCGGCAAATTCTTTTAAACCGTATAAATCGCCTGGCCCTGACAACATCGCCCCCTGTATCCTTCAGGAGGCGCATAAGCTGCAAAACTTTGCTGATTCTCTCTCTAAATTGCTTGTTGACTGTTTTACTACAGGTTACATTCCCACAATCTGGAGAATGTCCAGAGTCGTGTTCATCCCGAAACCTGCTAAGGGTGACTACACCAACGTGAAATCCTTCCGGCCCATCAGCCTCACTTCCTTTTGTGTTAAGCTGATGGAGAGGCTCATCCTGTGGAGGCTTTGAGAGTGCGACCTGCGCTCCGACCCCGTCAGTAAGTACCAGTACGCCTTCCAGCCTGGGAGGACGACTGAGCATGCTCTCCATGCCATTACCTCCAAGATCGAGAGTGCCATCCTTAGAAAACAACTCGCTTGCGGGATGTTTGTTGACTTCGAAGGAGCCTTTGATAATGTCCTTTTCCGCTCCTTCAGAAACTCTCTTTCCCGCAGGAATGTGAGACACAGCATTGTCCGCTGGATTTATTTTATGATCCGCAATAGGTTTGCGACATCTACGCTTATGGGCGTTACCTACACCCGGGCGGTGACGAAAGGCGGCCCCGCAAGGTGGCGTGCTAACTCCACTTCTTTGGAATCTCGTCATGGACGAACTTCTAACCGCTGACATTCCCAGCAGTATCACCAGGGCGGGCTACGCCGATGACGTTGCCGCGGTCGTCAGCGGACCTGACCCCGCCACTCTGCGCAACCTGATGCAACAATTCGCCGACAAGACGGCTGACTGGGCCACGCAACATGGTCTAAATATCAGCGTCACGAAGACTGTCGCTGTCGTTTTCACCAAGCGCCGTGCGTGGGAGATGAAAAACCTCACTGTCTATGGCAGAAACTTCCCCTTCAAGAAGGAGGTCAAATACCTCGGTGTGACGCTAACGCATGACCTGCGCTGGACGAAGCACCTTGATAATGTCATCGGTCGGGCAAAACGCTGCTTTGCCCAGCTGCGCAGAGCCATCGGGCCGACTTGGGGCCTCTCACCTAGAACGGTCCGTTGGATTTACACCGGCATCATCCGGCCCAGTATCACATACGCGAGTCTCATCTGGACTAGCGTGCTGGAGCAGAAGACCGCCCGTCAGCGCCTGTACCAGCTTCAGGGCAGCATTTGCCGTGCCATCACAGGTGCGTACCCGTCTACCCCCTACGAGGGGCTGAACACTATCCTTAACCTGCCTCCGCTTCACCTATTCATTAGGGCGGAGGCTATGAAGTCTGCCTCCCGGCTTATCAGAGATAAAACGTTAAATAACGCACCCTCTGGCTTTATGCCAATGAAAACATTAATCCCGCATATGGACTTTGTCCGCCGCGACCTCAACAACATCGACATGGACCTGGGCAATGTGGATTGTCGACTCCCCGCTCTCAACATCAGGAGGGGCTTCCAGACCGCCATCCCTGGCCGAGACAGCATTCCGCTGGATGTCGGCGTGAACCGGCGCAGCCAGGGCATTCACTGCTTCACCGACGGCTCGCTGTTCAACGGCCGCGCTGGAGCGGGTATTGCCATTTTCCACGAGGGTAAGATGCTTTTCCAGGAAAGCCTGCACCTCGGTGAGAACACCTCAGTTTTCCGAGCTGAAAGTTGCGCCATTGAGCAGTGTGCTCAGCAACTGTTTCAGGCGAACATTAATAATTTTGACATTAATTTCTACACTGATAGCCAAGCTGCTATTAAGGCCTTAACCACTGAGAATATCTCCGCTGCTACAGTATATCAATGCCACCGCAGTGTGCAATCTCTCTCAGTCCTTAACAGGATTAGAATTATCTGGACACCTGGTCACAGCAACATCCTGGGCAACGAGCTCGCGGACTCTCTCGCCAAGGAGGGCAGCAACCCAGACGGCAACCACCGTCTGATGAGGCTACCCACCCCCAGGTCGCAAGTTACCCGCCATATCAACAGGTGGCTCCATCAGCAGCACCAGCTCCACTGGAACAGCTGCACCGAGTACAGGCAGAGCCGCTCTGCCATGCCTAACCTGAACAGGAAAGTCTCTGATTATCTGATTTCGCTTAACAGAACCGACCTAAGGGAGATGTGCATGGTCCTAACCGGCCATGGATTCTTCCAGAGACATATATCGTTGCAGACCGGTTGCCCTCCCACCTGTCCTTTCTGTGGCATAGGAGAGGAGACCGCGGAGCATCACGTCACCTTCTGCCCTTACTTCAACAAGGCGCGGCACAAATACCTCGGCCACCCCCAGCGGATGGACGAGCTGACCACCCCGGACAATATCCGTGACTTGCGCGCCTTCGTCCGGGACTCCGGCCGGATGAGGGTCGCCGATGCCTCCACTGCGAACCTGCCGACTACTGGCGGGGACTGGGCGCACCCCAGGGTTAATCCTTGTGCTCTTTTACCTTGGGGTTGCGATAGGGGCCTCGCGGCCTATTCGCGGCGCCTGCGCCCCCCGTCAGTAGTAGTAGTAGTAGTAGAGGGGGAGAAGGAGAAGGGAGAGAAGGAGAGGGGAGAGAAGGAGAGGGGGAGAAGGAGAGGGAGAGAAGGAGAGGGGAGAGAAGGAGAGGGGAGAGAAGGAGAGAGGAGAGAGGAGAGGGGAGAGAAGGAGAGGGGAGAGAAGGAGAGGGGAGAAAAGGAGAGGGGAGAGAAGGAGAGGGGAGAAAAGGAGAAGGGAGAGAAGGAGAGGGGAGAGAAGGAGATGGAGAGAAGAAGGGGGGAGAGAATGTGAGGGGAGAGAAGGAGAGGGGAGAGAAGGAGAGAGGAGAGAGGAGAGGAGGGGAGAGAAGGAAAGAGGAGAGAGGAGAGGGGAGAGAAGGAGAGAGAGAGAGAAGGAGAGGGGAGAGAAGGAGAGGGGAGAGAAGGAGAGGGGAGAGAAGGAGAGGGGAGAGAAGGAGAGAGGAGAGGGGAGAGAAGGAGAGGGGAGAGGGAGAGGGACAGAAGAGAGGCAGGTCGGGACAGTCAGTGAACCGCAAGCCGGTCACGCTGGGTAGCGCGCACCCTCGAATCGATTCGCCGCAGCAGCCATTGGGTTGCGGAAGTCCATCGCTGGTCCAGAAGGGAAGACAAAGGGAAGATTTGCCTGGCCAGGCTCGTCATTAGCGGCTGCATATCCGCCTCAACGCCTTCGTGCGGCAAATGACGGTGGCTGACTCTGTTTGCCGTTGCAGTTTTAGGTTTGATTCTTCTTTGTCTGAAATTTCTCAGGCGTCACAGAATCTGATGAAGCGCGGGCCGGCAGCTGTGCAGTGATAGATTGGGGAGGCCGATCTGCCCTTCTCGAGTGCGGCCCCTGAGAGACTGTCCGCAGAACCGGCTGGGGGATTGGCAAGACAGGGACAATCAGACAAGAGACGCGAGGGGATTAAGAGAGACAAATGATCCGCCTGCGGGGCCGCCGCGAGTCATTATTTCCAGAGTCGGTGCTCAGCATCTCCGCCATTCGAGTACAATACTCTCTTGTATTCTTAGTTGCTAGGCCGAAATATTGTTTTTGTTTTTGTGCTGTCAGAGTGGCATGGGCATAAAGTCAATATAGGGTCAAACTGTTCTTCAAGTTTTGGATCCAATAAAAAAGGATCTGAAGTTAAGGGACTCTCCCACTGGATAAAAACCCGGGATCTTTATAGCCGCTCAATAGAACTTAAGGTCCATCCGAAGATCCTGGACTTTAAGGTCTTTAAAGGGATTTTTTAAAGAATTTTAGGGCAACCCAAAATTCCTTAGATTTGAAAGCCATCTAAAGAATCTGGATTTTAGAGCCTCCCAAAAGTACCCTGGATTTGAGAGCCACTTAAAAGTACCCTGGATTTGAGAGCCACCCAAGTACCCTGGATTTGAGAGCCACCCAAGTACCCTGGATTTGAGAGCCACCCAAGTACCCTGGATTTGAGAGCCACCCAAGTACCCTGGATTTGAGAGCCACCCAAGTACCCTGGATTTGAGAGCCACCCAAGTACCCTGGATTTGAGAGCCACCCAAGTACCCTGGATTTGAGAGCCACCCAAGTACCCTGGATTTGAGAGCCACCCAAGTACCCTGGATTTGAGAGCCACCCAAAAGTACCCTGGATTTGAGAGCCACCCAAAACCCTGGATTTGAGAGCCACCCAAAAGACCCTGGATTTGCGAGTCAACAAAAGACTCTGGATTTGAGAGCCACCAAAAGACCCTGGATTTGTAGAATCAAGAAGGTGAGCGCTATCATTTTTTTATGCGACATGTTTCGCCTCGCGTCAGGCATCGTCAGACTCTTAAAATTAGTAACGATTTATTTGTTCTACGAATAAGGATCTATGTGGGATCTATGAAATAAATCGTTACTAATTTTAAGAGTCTGACGATGCCTGACGCGAGGCGAAACATGTCGCATAAAAAAATGATAGCGCTCACCTTCTTAATTCTACTTTTTCTCAGACGCGCAACTTTACCACAGTACCCTGGATTTGAGAGACACCAAAAGACCCTGGATTTGAGAGCCACCAAAAGACCCTGGATTTGAGAGACACCAAAAGACCCTGGATTTGAGAGACACCAAAAGACCCTGGATTTGAGAGACACCAAAAGACCCTGGATTTGAGAGACACCAAAAGACCCTGGATTTGAGAGACACCAAAAGACCCTGGATTTGAGAGACACCAAAAGACCCTGGATTTGAGAGACACCAAAAGACCCTGGATTTGAGAGACACCAAAAGACCCTGGATTTGAGAGACACCAAAAGACCCTGGATTTGAGAGACACCAAAAGACCCTGGATTTGAGAGCCACCAAAAGACCCTGGATTTGAGAGACACCAAAAGACCCTGGATTTGAGAGACACCAAAAGACCCTGGATTTGAGAGACACCAAAAGACCCTGGATTTGAGAGACACCAAAAGACCCTGGATTTGAGAGCCACCAAAAGACCCTGGATTTGAGAGCCACCAAAAGACCCAGAACTTGAGGCATTACTCGTAATTTGATACTTCGGCTTTCTCTGAAAGTTGCACTTTCTTCCTGAAGCGATCTGTTTCAACCCTCCTCACCAAGCACATAGTTGACTTCAACCTCGATGGCGTAGCGAGAGCCTCGGAAGTTGATCGGATTGCCCGGCACCGAGGCAGCTGCAACCAGGCTGAGCAGTGCCAGCAGCATTCGGCAATATTTTTATTATTCTCCTTTTCTTGTTTTATTCAGTGGCAGTTTGGCCGCAGCCAAACCAAGGGCGATATCCGTGTTAAATAAGCGACTATTCCAGGAATTGCCAGGCCGTCGCTGATTGGCTGAGCCAATCTATAGACACCTCATCGGCGTTAGTCTGTCTGTCTTTGTCTGTAAAAATAATCTAATTTAATCTGCGAGCCCTTGGCTGAATGCTGGGCCCCTGTTTGACTAATTGCTTTGTCTAATGCAGAATGACATTGTCAGCGCCCAATGGTTATGTCTATTTTCTGCGAAATGCTAACGGGCCTTAGAATGGATAGGAAGTTCAGTAAGTAGTATATCAGGGAATATGAGACTCTATGACTGTCAGAATGTGGGATCTCTGACTGTCAGAATTTGGGATCTCTGCCTGTCAGATTGTGGGATCTGTGACTGTCAGAATGTGGGATCTATGACTGTCAGAATGTGGGATCTATGACTGTCAGAATTTGGGATCTATGACTGTCAGATTGTGGGATCTATGACTGTCAGAATGTGGGATCTATGACTGTCAGAATTTGGGATCTATGACTGTTAGAATGTGGGATCTATGACTGTCAGAATGTGGGATCTATGACTGTCAAAATTTGGATCTATGACTGTCAGAATGTGGGATCTATGACTGTCAGAATGTGGGATCTATGACTGTCAGAATGTGGGATCTATGACTGTCAGAATGTGGGATCTATGACTGTCAGAATGTGGGATCTATGACTGTCAGAATGTGGGATCTATGACTGTCAGAATGTGGGATCTATGACTGTCAGAATGTGGGATCTATGACTGTCAAAATTTGGATCTATGACTGTCAGAATGTGGGATCTATGACTGTCAGAATGTGGGATCTATGACTGTCAGAATGTGGGATCTATGACTGTCAGAATGTGGGATCTATGACTGTCAGAATGTGGGATCTGTGACTGTCAAAATTGGGATCTCTGACTGTCAGAATTTGGGATCTACGACGGTCATAAGTGTCAGTATTTAGCTCACGTGAGTACCAGAAAGTTCAGAATATAAGCAACATTAGATTAAATTTATTACGAGCCGTACATAACTAAAATGACTTGAGGAACAGTAAAATTTTGTTGCTCAAAAGAGAATAATAGCCTTAAGGTACCAACAGTTGCAACAAGGGCGCACTGCATGAGCTCCTAATGCACTACAGAGCCCTGCTGCAAGACAACGCAGCAACGGTAGTGCTGATTGGTGACCCGTAGAAGGGCGATGCTTCATTCCCAGCTTCCTCATTAGCTGCAAGTTTTATTGCCCACACTTCACCCGGCTTGATGGAGAGGCAAGAATTGCTGGCGAGGAAGAGTCTGAGCCATGCAGGTAGGGCAACAATCAGTAAGCTGGCATATCAAAAATTCTTAAGTGCTGTGTTTGCAGCATTTTTATGGAACTTAAGGGGGAATCCCTCAGGTTCGCTTAATTATAATTCGCCCGGGCGTGGAGATCCATGCTGAGCATATGGAGTGGGAGACAGGTGATATGTTCAAGATGGACATAAGATACATTAACTCTGTTTGTTCTGAAATAGGGCAGTTGCATAAGCAGATACAGATACGCTTTTATCCTACTATCTAGTAGTAGGTCAGGCTTGGAAATTGTTGGGGCAGGGATAGACAGGGAGTTTAGGAGTTTATAGAGCAGTTGGGCTCGGATTAGGGAACAACAAACAACAATTTACGGAATCTCTACGGAATCCTGGCTACGCGCCTGGTTCCCTATCGATCTTCTGTAAGCGGGTCGGTGCTTGGCTACGCCGACGATCTTGCCCTGTTGTCAAAGTCAGTTCAGGGAGTCCACATGTCTTCGTTTGTTCTGAGGAGTGCCGATGAGCAGACCAGCTTTAGTACCCCCGGGGGGGGGCTGGGTTTGCAACTTTGTGCATGCGCGGGGTTGGCGTGGGGGTTGTACGTTGTGTTGGTTTCTGCCCTCCTGTGTGCAGCGGCCCTCCCCCTCCGCCTGCTGAGGGTTTTTTATGCCCGGTTTCGCAGTGAGCTCCTGCGTTCCCGCTGTCGCTAGCCTTAGTCAATGACTGAATGACACTGGTGGAGAAGCAGATCGACAAAGAGGTTGAGCTGCACCGCCTGTGCCCGAAGGGGCAGCGGCCTGTGATTGTGAGCGCCATCGGTGCCCTGCCGAAAGACAACGAACGGGTGCACCTGATTCACGACTGTAGCCGGCCGGCCAGTGGCTGTGCCAATTGGATGTGGGTCGGTCAGGAGAAGCTGCGCTTTTCTTGCCAGGAAGTTGACTAGAGGATGCTGGATGACCAAAGTCGACCTGAGTGAAGCTTATCGTGCGGTTGGTGTGCACCCTGATGACTTCAGCCGGACTGGAATCAAGTTTTGCTTTCGGGACTCGAACGCTGAGTCCTACATGTACGACACCAGGCTACCCTTTGGAGCGGCGGCTTCGGTGATCTGCTTTCACAGGCTCAGCGAGGTGATGAAGCTGATGATGGTGCAGAGAGGTTTCATCAGGACTGAGGCGTACTTGGATGACTTTGCCTTTTGTGGTTCGCGTGAGGACTGTCAGAAATTTCTCGATCAGATGACTGACCTCGTGACTCGCTTGGGCTTTACTGTCAACTGGGGCAAGCGTCAGCGGCCCTCTCAGCGTATGTCCTTCTTGGGTGTCGAGTTTGACTCTCACCGGGGTGTAGAAACTGTCGGATGAGAAGGAGGAGAAGCTTGTCTGGAAACGGGAAAAACCAGAATTAGTCGGCAGTCATTGCAGCTCGGTTGGGCGGCGCAGGTTATCTGTTCTGGGCGCACGTTCATGCGGGAGTTGATCGAGTGTTGCAATGCTCTTCGGCCAGGGCAGCGGATGAAAATCGATGAGCGGCTGCGGAGCCTTTTTCATTGGTGGACAGTCTCGTTGAAGTCGTGTTGGTGGTCGAAGTTGTGACCCGGGTACGTGAATGATGTTGCCATCGAGTCGGATGCTTGCGGAAGAGGCGGTGCGACGCTATGTGCTATGTAAACTGGTTGATGGATGCGGACTCGGCTTTTGTAGAGCTACCCATCAACCAGAAGGAAGCTGTGGCACCGCTGCTGGGCGTCATTCGCTGGAGGGAGCAGCTCAAGGGCTCCAGGATCAACATATATTGCGACAACCAAGCCGCCTGCCACATTATCAACAAGGGCGTTTCCAAGTGTGCGCCACTTCAGCGGCTGCTGCAGACGGCGGCACTCATGCGCCGGCGCTATGGGATGAGTGTTCGTGCTTTCCACGTGCCAGGCGAGTTCCAGATTTTTGCGGATGCGGCTTCTCGGCTGCATGAGCCTAGCCAGTTGTTAAAGTTGTTCAACTACTCCGTTGTCATGGTTCTGTGTGCCAGTGGATGCTGGCGACCCTGCACATGCATACTTTCTGCCCCGCCACCGCCGCCTCCCTTCATTTACAGGCCGCCAAGCTGGGTCCCAGTTTCCCTCTCAGCCACCGCGCCGCCTCGCTGTTGAGCGCCTCGTATGCGCCACCATCAAGGAGACCCATCTACAGACACGTCCTGCGATCTGGTTGGGACTCGGTCCACTGTCCTGTGGTAGCATTGCTCAACTATCTGGCTGACCTTGTGGGCACCCGGATGCGCTCCTTCAGTGGTGTTTCCTCTGTGGCCAGCTCCCTGTCGCTCTGGTTCCAAGTCAACTCTGCGCCACACCTGACCAAGCATGCTGCCACGGCACAGCTTCTACGTGGCGCCAAGCGCGAGTTGGGGCTGCGAGCTACCAAGAAGCGGCCGGTATCCTCCTTCATGCTGGTGGAGCTGCAGCACCAAGCCTACGGGGCTTGCCGGTCTCAGCTGGCTTGCTGGGCGGCAGTCATCTGCTGCTGGTGGGGTATGCTCCGCAAGTCCAGCCTGCTCCCCCGCACAGCTAAGGGCCCAGCACTTATGCAGCGCTCCAACCTGCAGAGGCACCCCAGGGGTCTAGTCCTGCGCTGCGATGTCGGGAAGACCATCCAGTTTAAGGAGCGGGTGCATCTGGTCCTTCTCCCAAGACTGGCTTGGTGGTTGGCACTGTGCCCTGTCGCCGCCCTCGAGCGACACATCCGTAAGAGTCGGTTGGTGTCGGCTGATCAGCCCCTCTGGTCGTTTTGCGATGCCCGGGGCAACCGACGTTTGCTGACGGGCCCGCAGCTGGACCGCTTTCTCAGCAGCAAGCTGGCCGCGGCCGTTTTCAAGTGCGAGTTTTTCTCCGCTCACAGCCTGCGGCGAGGGGGTGCGGCCTGGGCGTCGTCGCTGGGTCTGCCCGTGTCGGATGTCATGCGCATCGAGGACTGGAGGAGCAGCGAGGAGCAGCGGTACCTGCCGCAGTTCCGTCAGTCGGCGGCGGCGTCTGTTTCCTTTGCTCGGGGGGTCGGTGCCCTGTTTTTAGCGGCATGTTATCTGCGTTCTTCTGCGTCTCCTGCTAACGTTTTTGGTTTTCTTTTTCCTTTTTTCTCCCCCTTTTTTGTTTTCTCCTCGTCTTGGCTTTGGAGGCCGTTGCTTCGCCTCTGTGTTCTCGCCAAACTCTGCGTTCCTCTGTTTCTCGTGGTGTTCCTTCCGGGCTTGGTACTAAACAACAACTGGACAAGCTGGTTGCTGTTGCGGCGAGTGTCGGCCTGGTGGTCAGCACGCAAAAGACCGCAGTGCTCAGCGTTTTTCCCCCGCGACTGGCTGCGCGGGAATTCCGCAATGTCAGCAGTTCGTCTACCTTGGCTCAGTACTGCTGACTACTGATCACCTCACAAGATAATTCATATCTAGATTTCAACTACCGTTTGCTAATCCGACTACTTGTAGTCAGTAGGCTCTATTGACTGTTTGATCAGGGTTGGCTAAGTTAGAACTGCAATATGCTAATTTCTTATCAGACTGGGCACCCTGAGCTTCTGGCTAGCGGTTTCAAATGACAGGTTGAAGGTCTGGATAATTTGACAGACAGCCCGTGCCCTTTCAACTGGAACACCTGGCTTGGAGAGCTCTTCTTCATATTGCCAATTTTTGTGAGTACGAAGCATCACTAAGTGTTGCTTTTTAAAACGATAAATTGAATGCTTTTTGACATCTGGGCATTTTGAATGCCTAATGCTTTTTCACTTTATGCCTGATGCTTATCACTATATGTCTGATGCTTATCACCCTATGTTTGATGCTTATAACCCTATGTCTGATACTAATCACCCTATCTCTGATGCTTATCACTGTATGCCTGATGCTTATCACCCTGTCTGATGCTTATCACCCAATGTCTGATGCTTATCACCCTGTCTGATGCATATCACCCTATGTCTGATGCTTATCACCCAATGTCTGATGCGTATCACCCAATGTCTGATGCGTATCACCCAATGTCTGATGCTTATCACCCAATGTCTGATGCTTATCACCCAATGTCTGATGCTTATCACCCTGTCTGATGCATATCACCCTATGTCTGATGCTTATCACCCAATGTCTGATGCTTATCACCCTGTCTGATGCTTATCACCCTATGTCTGATGCTTATCACCCTGTCTGATGCATATCACCCTATGTCTGATGCTTATCACCCAATGTCTGATGCGTATCACCCAATGTCTGATGCGTATCACCCAATGTCTGATGCTTATCACCCAATGTCTGATGCTTATCACCCTATGTCTGATGCTTATCACCCTATGTCTGATGCTTATCACCCAATGTCTGATGCTTATCACCCTGTCTGATGCATATCACCCTATGTCTGATGCTTATCACCCAATGTCTGATGCTTATCACCCTATGTCTGATGCATATCACCCTATGTCTGATGCTTATCACCCAATGTCTGATGCGTATCACCCAATGTCTGATGCGTATCACCCAATGTCTGATGCTTATCACCCAATGTCTGATGCTTATCACCCTATGTCTGATGCTTATCACCCTATGTCTGATGCTTATCACCCTATGTCTGATGCTTATCACCCTATCTCTGATGCTTATCACTGTATGCCTGATGCTTATCACCCTGTCTGATGCTTATCACCCAATGTCTGATGCTTATCACCCTGTCTGATGCATATCACCCTATGTCTGATGCTTATCACCCAATGTCTGATGCGTATCACCCAATGTCTGATGCGTATCACCCAATGTCTGATGCTTATCACCCAATGTCTGATGCTTATCACCCAATGTCTGATGCTTATCACCCTGTCTGATGCATATCACCCTATGTCTGATGCTTATCACCCAATGTCTGATGCTTATCACCCTGTCTGATGCTTATCACCCTATGTCTGATGCGTATCACCCAATGTCTGATGCGTATCACCCAATGTCTGATGCTTATCACCCAATGTCTGATGCGTATCACCCAATGTCTGATGCGTATCACCCAATGTCTGATGCTTATCACCCAATGTCTGATGCTTATCACCCTATGTCTGATGCATATCACCCTATGTCTGATGCTTATCACCCAATGTCTGATGCTTATCACCCTATGTCTGATGCATATCACCCTATGTCTGATGCTTATCACCCAATGTCTGATGCGTATCACCCAATGTCTGATGCGTATCACCCAATGTCTGATGCTTATCACCCAATGTCTGATGCTTATCACCCAATGTCTGATGCTTATCACCCTATGTCTGATGCTTATCACCCTATGTCTGATGCTTATCACCCTATGTCTGATGCTTATCACCCTGTAATTCTGTAACTGATGGGAGTCCTGATGTACTGTTAACAACTGCAGTTTTTAAGTAGCTCAACTCTCTAAGCGTTAATACATAATGTGGACTCATAAATTGTCTGGAGCTGTAGACAGTACAGAAACACTCACCGATTTGCACTGACACGTCAGCGATTTTCAGCTCCACTGGCGGTTGGGCAGCTCCATCAGGGCCGGTCTCAGCTGTGTGAGGAATCTCAGGCACCCAGCTGGTAGGGTCGTCCATCTCCCGGCGGCAGGTGACCGATTGTCTGCAGTTTGCAGATGCCAAAATGAAACTTCTTCTTGAGTGTGAGCGGCGGGACAGGATGTTGGCAGCTGGGCAGGAGGAACCGTCTCGCATTTCCCTTTTTTGGCCAATTTCTATGGCTAATTCTTATTGGCTGACAGCGGGCTCACCAATGCCCCAACCAAACCCCACTTTTTAAGGCTATTGCAGTTGACTTGCAGACACCGATATAATTCACCGATAGTAAGGCTTATAGTTGAATATTCCTGGGTCATTTGTTGCAAAAAATTTTTGGTAGCTAAAAGCTCTCAAACAAAGATCTAAGAATTCAATCCTAAATGTTACACTGAAGGTCCGTCAGGCGATATGATAAACAAACAGGTGGTGTTCTTCACACCAGTACATGAAAGTTAAGCAGAGTTGGATGGGGTTAGCACGAAGCTTGCGTCAACCCCACATGGTAGCCACCATGAGTGAGTGGAAAGTTCAACTCTTAGTTCAACCCTGCTGTGATAGGCTGGCAATTCTGAGCTCTGCAGTTCAGCCCTTCTGTGATTGGCTGGCAGCTCTGAGTTTTGCAGTTCAGCCCTGCTGTGATTGGCTGGCAGCTCTGAGTTTTGCAGTTCAGCCCTGCTGTGATTGGCTGGCAGCTCTGAGTTTTGCAGTTCAGCCCTGCTGTGATTATCTGGCAGCTCTGAGCTCTGCAGTTCACCCCTGCTGTGATTGGCTGGCAGCTCTGAGTTTTGCAGTTCAGCCCTGCTGTGATTGGCTGGCAGCTCTGAGTTTTGCAGTTCAGCCCTGCTGTGATTGGCTGGCAGCTCTGAGATCTGCAGTTCAACCCTGCTGTGATAGGCTGGCAGCTCTGAGCTGCGGTAGAAGTACAGAGGTGAGTCGCGTCCCCCCCCACAGTACCAGCACTGTACATCAAGCTGTACACAGTTAATTTTATACTGCGCCATGCAGTTGCAATTTATATTTGATTATTTCATTGACAAAAACCCAGCCTGACATTGAGCGTTAATGCAAAGGTGCATATTTATAGTAAAGGCTAAATTTGGGACAATCCTGCTTTGAGAAGCGATTGACTTTGAATAGCTGATCAATGCAGATTTTGCTAGCCGAAGCACTCTCTGCTCCGCCGCGCACTGCCAAGAAATCCGTGGCGCCATGTCCGCCCACTGACGTCAGCTTCGGCCTGGAGAAAAACAGCTTCCTTCTTCCGTGGAGGGGATCTTTATCGCCCGCTGCTGTCCTGCCCATCAAGCCCGCAGCTCATCAAGCCCGGACTTCCCATAAGACAAGAAATATTAAAGCTGCGCCTGTCAGCTGTGCGAAGAGAATTCCTACAGCGATGCAGCACTGGGCGTCTCATTCCGATATTAACCTGTCAGGCCGCGTTAAATCTGTGCCGGCTGAGCTGAGGTGCGAAAATCCCCAACGGAATGAGGCTGAGAAGGCTCCAAATGGATGATGCCCAGTTTTTTGTCGGGTCCTCAGAGCCTCATGGCCTCATGAGCCGAAGAATAAATAATTCCTTTTTTACACATTTCGGAAGCGCCCGCCAGGCCGGGACACGGTTTCGCGCTCCGGCCCGGCTTGTCTTCATCATCATAAATTTGTGAGCTGCTGGGTAACCGGAGTCTGCACGCGGAGTGAAAAAATCGATTTTTCCGATTGCTTATTTTGGCTTGAGTTGCATCTGACTTAGCTGCTCAGCTGAGTAAGTTTTATTATTAAATGTAACTTGGGAGTCTTCAGAGTATGATTGGATTTCTCACCATCCACAATTAAATTTTTAAGTTAATTTTTTTACCAATGAGTCCAGTTTTACACTTATGCTCAGCAACATCTTTGTGCAGTGTCTTTCGACCAGCCTCTATCACCTGGCCAACCATTTTGATACTAAAAATGCTTGAAAAAACAATGAAAACCGGGAGGAAGCTTCAATCATGCTTGTGACTGACTTTGCGCGCTTGTGACTGACTTTGCGCGCTTGTGACTGACTTTGCGCGCTTGTGACTGACTTTTTGCGCTTGTGACTGACCTTGCGCGCTTGTGACTGACTTTTTGCGCTTGTGACTGACTTTGCGCGCTTGTGAGTGACTTTGCGCGCTTGTGACTGACTTTGCGCGCTTGTGACTGACTTTGCGCGCTTGTGACTGACTTTTTGCGCTTGTGACTGACTTTGCGCGCTTGTGAGTGACTTTGCGCGCTTGTGACTGACTTTGCGCGCTTGTGACTGACTTTGCGCGCTTGTGACTGACTTTTTGCGCTTGTGACTGACCTTGCGCGCTTGTGACTGACTTTGCGCGCTTGTGACTGACTTTGTGCGCTTGTGACTGACTTTGCGCGCTTGTGACTGACTTTTTGCGCTTGTGACTGACTTTGCGCGCTTGTGACTGACTTTTCGCGCTTGTGACTGACTTTTTGCGCTTGTGACTGACTTTGCGCGCTTGTGACTGACTTTGCGCGCTTGTGACTGACTTTGCGCGCTTGTGACTGACTTTGCGCGCTTGTGACTGACTTTTTGCGCTTGTGACTGACTTTGCGCGCTTGTGACTGACTTTTCGCGCTTGTGACTGACTTTTTGCGCTTGTGACTGACTTTGCGCGCTTGTGACTGACTTTGCGCGCTTGTGACTGACTTTGCGCGCTTGTGACTGACTTTGCGCGCTTGTGACTGACTTTTTGCGCTTGTGACTGACTTTGCGCGCTTGTGACTGACTTTGCGCGCTTGTGACTGACTTTGCGCGCTTGTGACTGACTTTGCGCGCTTGTGACTGACTTTGCGCGCTTGTGACTGACTTTGCGCGCTTGTGACTGACTTTGCGCGCTTGTGACTGACTTTGCGCGCTTGTGACTGACTTTGCGCGCTTGTAGGGATTCATCGGAGCTGGCTCATTCTAATTCTAGAGCAATTCTTTACCAATTCTCTGCTTGTTATTCAAAGCGGAAACGAGAGCCGCCCGGGCCACTTAGCAGCCGGCCGGAGCAGCTGCGGTAATCCTCAATTTCGCGGGGAAGGAAATCCTGTCTGCGTTTAAAATTTTATCAACGATATTAAAAATCTATCGCGAAATCGAACCGCCCAGACTCAAGGAGATCCAAGGATGAGTCGGATGTTTCTGCATTCTACCTACAGAGGCTCTGCTTTCAGGATGCATTTAACAGAAACTGTGCTGCAGTTGCCTTTTTTCTACTCAAACCCGCCGGACCCCAGATGGGATTTCACGCCTCATTTAATTCCCACCGGCACCTGCTGCGCCACTATCTGGTAAGCAAACTCACTATACCTGCTCTAGGCCTCCCATTTGCCCTGCAACTCCTACCCTCCCTTAACTCCCCCCTCCACCGTCACTGGAAGAATTTCTGGCCAGCTCCTATAGTTTTCCTATTTTTGTTCGCTTTTAGTAGAAGAAGACAGTGGAAAAAATTCTCCGCTCTGGGTGTGGCGTCTCCATCACCTGTCCGTCTGACGCCCAGCAGCTCCCCACCCACCACTCTCGCCTGCCCGCCCCCCGGCACTTCAGGAGGAGGAGGAGCATCTCCCGTTGGCATGCTGGCAGTCTGGCAGCACTCGGAGAAGCTGCACAGCCGCCTGCTCATAACTTTTTCCTCCCTATGCAGCTCTCTGCTCTTCTTTCGTTCCAATAAGCAGGCGAGCTGTCTTCATAAAAAAAGCTGAAAATTATTAGAGGATAGAAAATTCGTTGCGAAGGTGATAGAACTGGAGGAATCTTGGCTATCCCTGCTTGCTGTGTCAATCAAATTTATTGAACAAAACATTTCTTGTCTGCAGAAGTACTGTGTTTATTGACTGATTGACAACCCCTGTGTGTTTATTGACTGACAGACAACCCCTGTGTGTTTATTGACTGATTGACAACCCCTGTGTGTTTATTGACTGATTGACAACCCCTGTGTGTTTATTGACTGATTGACAACCCCTGTGTGTTTATTGACTGATTGACAACCCCTGTGTGTTTATTGACTGATTGACAACCCCTGTGTGTTTATTGACTGACTAACAACCCCTGTGTGTTTATTGACTGACTGACAACCCCGATGTGTTTATTGACTGACTAAAAACCCCCGTGTGTTTATTGACTGACTAAAAACCCCCGTGTGTTTATTGACTGATTGACAACCCCTGTGTGTTTATTGACTGATTGACAACCCCTGTGTGTTTATTGACTGATTGACAACCCCTGTGTGTTTATTGACTGATTGAAAACCCCTGTGTGTTTATTGACTGACTCACAACCCCCTGTGTGTTTATTGACTGATTGACAACCCCTGTGTGTTTATTGACTGACTCACAACCCCCTGTGTGTTTATTGACTGATTGACAACCCCTGTGTGTTTATTGACTGATTGACAACCCCCGTGTGTTTATTGACTGATTGACAACCCCTGTGTGTTTATTGACTGACTAACAACCCCTGTGTGTTTATTGACTGACTGACAACCCCGATGTGTTTATTGACTGACTGACTACCCCTGTGTGTTTATGGTGTGATGGTAAGACTGACAACCCCTGTGTGTTTATGGTGTGATGGTCTAATAAATCGGTGTGACTATAAATTCAGCCAATCTATTGTCCAAAAACTGAACTAGAAAGCATCCGGCAGATAACTAGACCAAAGGAATCTGAAAGAAAAGTCAAATTTTCATGCATCGTAAAAGTGCTTTTACAATTGCCGAAGTTTCACTTGGCTTTTTAAAGAATTGCATTTTCACATTGATTCGTCACCGCGGTGAAAACTGCGCGGAGACGCGGGGTTGCCGGGGCCATAAAGTGAAGCTGCTGTCCCAAGGCAGCTTCGAGTCTTACAAGATGAAGCATGACACAAAATCTTAGCGGCCATATAAAACTTGCTTTGAATTTTAACAGTCTCCAAGCACGCCGCGCCATCCTGGATCCTGGACGCGGGCCGAGCTGCTGTGACCATTTTTTGGATTGGAGTCCAATGTCATTGTCTGATCATTCTCTCATGATGTCGCTCGCAATCAAGTTTTAGCGCCCCAGACTCCAGTTTTGGTGCCTCAGACTTCAGTTTTGGCGCCTCAGACTATAGTTTTGGCGCCTCAGACTACAGTTTTGGCGCCTCAGACTATAGTTTTGGCGCCTCAGACTTCAGTTTTGGCGCCTCAGACTATAGTTTTGGCGCCTCAGACTACAGTTTTGGTGCCTCACATTCCAATTTTGATGCCTCAGACTACAGTTTTGGTGCCTCAGACTACAGTTTTGGCGCCTCAAACTACAGTTTTGGCACCTCACACTTCAGTTTTGGCGCCTCAGACTACAGTTTTGGCACCTCACACTTCAGTTTTGGCGCCTCAGACTACAGTTTTGGCGCCTCAGACTACAGTTTTGGCACCTCACACTTCAGTTTTGGCGCCTCAGACTACAGTTTTGGCGCCTCATACTACAGTTTTGGCGCCTCAGACTTCAGTTTTGGCGCCTCACATTCCAATTTTGATGCCTCAGACTACAGTTTTGGCGCCTCATACTACAGTTTTGGCGCCTTAGACTACAGTTTTGGCGCCTTAGACTACAGTTTTGGCACCCAGACTACAGTTTTGGCACCTCACACTTCAGTTTTGGCGCCTCAGACTACAGTTTTGGCGCCTCATACTACAGTTTTGGCGCCTCAGACTTCAGTTTTGGCGCCTCACATTCCAATTTTGATGCCTCAGACTACAGTTTTGGCGCCTCATACTACAGTTTTGGCGCCTTAGACTACAGTTTTGGCGCCTTAGACTACAGTTTTGGCACCTCACACTCCAGTTTTGGCACCTAGGGGAGCCTCAGTTTTGTTGGGCTCGCATTTTGAAGCCTCTGTTGCTTCCAATTGAGCGTAAATCTATCGTGTAAAAAGATGCTGAGACTGATGAAGATCGAACCTCTTTCACTTTTATTAAGATTGTCGGTTGTTTATCGATTTTGGGTGCGAAAGGTTGACAGATCGTCAGCTTCTTTGAGGGGCTCCGTCAGGCCTAAATGATTAATGCAGTCACGGCTTGTGTTTTGGCTCAAGTGCCTCATCTCATGCAATGCTGAATCCAGCCTCCCCACAACCGCAAAGCTTTTGTAGCGTTAACGCCTCACAACCTTGTTGCAAAGCTAATGAGGTACCTGGTGTTTGGGGTGGCGGGTTTGGGAGTTGGGGCGATTGCACAAAGCATTGTTGCCATGCACCCGCTAATTATAGTAGGACTAAAAATCTGATGAGGGACTGTGCGTGGGGATGGAGTTTATATTACCTCAGTTGCAGGTAGCTATAGGGAATGCTGAAGGGGGCGGGCAGTGGGAGCCTGCCCTGAGATAGTTCGCAAACTCGTAGCTGATGGGAGATTTATTCTCCTTTTCTCAGGCAACTCTCGCCCTAGCTTTCTATCTATCCATTTTCTCTCCTCCAGAAGCAGCTCATTTGTATTCTGATTTATCACGCTTCGATTCCTTACTTTTTACGATGAAAGTTTTGGGCGATGGTCACCGCGGCTCATTCAGCATTGCAGAAGTTTTTCAATACAAAACACGCGCCGAGACTAAGTGCAACAGGATGGAATTACACAGTAAACCATATGAGGAAGGTGATGATAATACATCCAATGCGAGAAAAAACCATCTACGAATTTAGGATGAGAATAACAGAGAAATATGCTTGGGGCTGAATTTTCTAATTTTTTATGAATTAAGACATAAGTCGTATTATAGTCAATTATTTATTGCAAAAATCTTTTTGCATTTTTATTAAATTATAAATTCTTTTAAAACTATTGCACTCTCTCTATCAGCGGCCATTGATGGGAAATACAAAAGACTGATCGCCTCAGGAGCCAATGGTATGTACACTGAATCACAGAACAAGCACAGCACAGTCATGCGGATCAGATTAAATTCAAACGAAAAGTATTAAAAGACTACTAACAGTACTTTCCACACAATGGCTTTTTCAATCGCCATCATAGACTATATCGGATTGCAACGCACTATGTCGGATGCACACATGCTGGTTGGTGCAAAAATAAAGTGCAAAATTTAGGAGAGGAAAAGGGAGCAGAGAAATCTGTAGGAAATAAGATGGTATGACTGATTGATAATTATAAGATTTATATAATTGATTTTCTCCGGGTATACTTTGCAGCACATCTTAACAAAATAATTTACTATATCTTCTTAAAACTATAGCATAATGTTGATCATGTTTATTAAAAAACTTTTAAAAGCTTTTTTACTCAGGTTAAAATGAAATTTTGTGCCACTTAGGTAACGATAAATGATTTAACCTTTTTTGCTTTTATTGAACTTCAGTTTTATTGAACGTGAATTGTTAATCAGCATGCGCGACTTGCACGCGATAAGTAGTCATCGACATCGACGCGATATCATAAGTCAGAATTCCCACCCATCAAGCAATAGTTTGTGCTGCTCGCCACCTCGATCCTGTATTTGATTCTGTTGCTAAAGTTCTTAATACACAAGTTTACCTACAACACCACAATTATTAGAACTCTTCATACATCATATACTTCAATTTGTTGCAAGAAGACAGTTTCATACTCAGTAATGTCTTTCATTGGTGATAAAATGGACTTGGAAGCAACATTCAAGAATGCATTTGAAGAGCTGAGGAAATTCAAGGCTTCAATGGTATGGAATATTTGTGCTATTTATTAAATCTAGATTGGATTTCTTATTTATACTTTTAAGTCTAGCATGAGTGTGTCTATTTTAGCCGCTACAATGTAATATTTGAATCTGCGGATTTTGGAATCACAATTTTATGACAATGCCAATAGCCCTATACAAAATAAAGTAGCCTACTAAATTTATATAATTCTTTTATAATCTAAATATAAGCCTATAATTTTTAAAGGAAGTTGTTCAGCACATTATTTGTTGGTTTTCCAGTGCAAATCGAGAAGTATGTAAAAGAGAATATTTTTATTCTTAAGTTGACCAGTCATTCTAGAATTAAAATTGACATTTTTTTACATTTTATACATTTGATACATTTGATATGTCTTACAAATTGAATTTTAAATGAAAGTTGTAAGAGTAAGCTGATTAAATTGTGGGAAATTCTTGAAGAGGCCTGTCTCTTGTGTCATTTACCTATATAATATTACATTTTTAACTTGTAGTCATTACAGTATTTTGTCTTTCTTTCTTTTCATATTTCTTAGCAATCTTAGGTATAATAACAATTAATTTTATACAAGCTATAACTATATTCCTTAGTTAGATACACATTACTATATTACATTAGCCAACAAATCAATTTTGTTCAACAAATCATGAAATCAATATAAGCAATATTAACAAAAATTGTTGGCCTACTCAATTGCATACCATTATGTAGAAAAAAAATTTATAAATTTTAGCACAGAGAAGCTTTGGAGACTAAATCAGCAGAGGCATTGCAGGAAGATAATGCTAAGCTTAAGGAGAAAAATGTAAGTATAATATGTTATCTCAAACACTTTGAAATTTAGCCTGTTAGTCTTGTTTGGCCTACCAACCAAACTTTGACATTTGCACTTGTTAATTGAATTTAAGCTTTGCCTAGAGAGGAAGATGGTGGAAATGCAGTCCAAGATGGACAGAATGAAGTCCTATTGCCAAACTATCATCTCTTCTGGCCATGGATTCAAGCAAGTTCAAGAAAGTGTGGTAAGCGAAAGCTTTTCTATTGTTTATTTTATATAATAAATTTCTCTGATTAATAATCATTAGCTGAAATATGTCATCCATTTGTGTCTACATAAGGCAAAGAATATACCTAAATTTATGGAGGATGAAAATCAGGCAATGGCTGAGAAGATCACCAAACTAGAGGTAAGTATCTGAGATATTTAATATATATATCATATTTTTAAATGCAAGGACTTCAAGTAGAGGGTCAGTAGTTACTGCAAGTAGAGGGATGCATAATGTGGCAACTGTGTTAAATATCAATCGAAGTTTCATTACTTAACTGATTTAGCAAGATAGGATATTTAAAGCAGAAAACTTTCCCAGTTCGGAATTTATGAATATCACTAACTCAGTTGGTGCAGAGTATGTTAATAATGTTAAGAATTTGCACCCCCATGTGCAAACCTTATTTAGCTTGAAGTGTACTACGCCAACGAAGAGAAACAGCGCTGCCAGGAGAAGATGCAGCAGCAACAGCAGAAACTTGATCGACTTTTGGAGTCGAATAAACAGTTTGCTGCTCGACTTGCCAGTCTGGAGAAGCAACTGACCGTTGTCAAGGACACGTGCAACAGATTTGAGCCGGCAGGTAAATTATTGTGATTGTCTGCTTGCAGGATCTATTGGCACCAAACCAACAGGTGATTGCCCTAGTGTCTATCAGGTCTATTGGCACCAAACCAACAGGTGATTGCCCTAGTGTCTATCAGGTCTATTGGCACCAAACCAACAGGTGATTGCCCTAGTGTCTATCAGGTCTATTGGCACCAAACCAACAGGTGATTGCCCTAGTGTCTATCAGGTCTATTGGCACCAAACCAACAGGTGATTGCCCTAGTGTCTATCAGGTCTATTGGCACCAAACCAACAGGTGATTGCCCTAGTGTCTATCAGGTCTATTGGCACCAAACCAACAGGTGATTGCCCTAGTGTCTATCAGGTCTATTGGCACCAAACCAACAGGTGATTGCCCTAGTGTCTATCAGGTCTATTGGCACCAAACCAACAGGTGATTGCCCTAGTGTCTATCAGGTCTATTGGCACCAAACCAACAGGTGATTGCCCTAGTGTCTATCAGGTCTATTGGCACCAAACCAACAGGTGATTGCCCTAGTGTCTATCAGGTCTATTGGCACCAAACCAACAGGTGATTGCCCTAGTGTCTATCAGGTCTATTGGCACCAAACCAACAGGTGATTGCCCTAGTGTCTATCAGGTCTATTGGCACCAAACCAACAGGTGATTGCCCTAGTGTCTATCAGGTCTATTGGCACCAAACCAACAGGTGATTGCCCTAGTGTCTATCAGGTCTATTGGCACCAAACCAACAGGTGATTGCCCTAGTGTCTATCAGGTCTATTGGCACCAAACCAACAGGTGATTGCCCTAGTGTCTATCAGGTCTATTGGCACCAAACCAACAGGTGATTGCCCTAGTGTCTATCAGGTCTATTGGCACCAAACCAACAGGTGATTGCCCTAGTGTCTATCAGGTCTATTGGCACCAAACCAACAGGTGATTGCCCTAGTGTCTATCAGGTCTATTGGCACCAAACCAACAGGTGATTGCCCTAGTGTCTATCAGGTCTATTGGCACCAAACCAACAGGTGATTGCCCTAGTGTCTATCAGGTTTATTGGCACCAAACCAACAGGTGATTGCCCTAGTGTCTATCAGGTCTATTGGCACCAAACCAACAGGTGATTGCCCTAGTGTCTATCAGGTCTATTGGCACCAAACCAACAGGTGATTGCCCTAGTGTCTATCAGGTCTATTGGCACCAAACCAACAGGTGATTGCCCTAGTGTCTATCAGGTTTATTGGCACCAAACCAACAGGTGATTGCCCTAGTGTCTATCAGGTCTATTGGCACCAAACCAACAGGTGATTGCCCTAGTGTCTATCAGGTCTATTGGCACCAAACCAACAGGTGATTGCCCTAGTGTCTATCAGGTCTATTGGCACCAAACCAACAGGTGATTGCCCTAGTGTCTATCAGGTCTATTGGCACCAAACCAACAGGTGATTGCCCTAGTGTCTATCAGGTTTATTGGCACCAAACCAACAGGTGATTGCCCTAGTGTCTATCAGGTCTATTGGCACCAAACCAACAGGTGATTGCCCTAGTGTCTATCAGGTCTATTGGCACCAAACCAACAGGTGATTGCCCTAGTGTCTATCAGGTCTATTGGCACCAAACCAACAGGTGATTGCCCTAGTGTCTATCAGGTCTATTGGCACCAAACCAACAGGTGATTGCCCTAGTGTCTATCAGGTCTATTGGCACCAAACCAACAGGTGATTGCCCTAGTGTCTATCAGGTCTATTGGCACCAAACCAACAGGTGATTGCCCTAGTGTCTATCAGGTTTATTGGCACCAAACCAACAGGTGATTGCCCTAGTGTCTATCAGGTCTATTGGCACCAAACCAACAGGTGATTGCCCTAGTGTCTATCAGGTCTATTGGCACCAAACCAACAGGTGATTGCCCTAGTGTCTATCAGGTCTATTGGCACCAAACCAACAGGTGATTGCCCTAGTGTCTATCAGGTTTATTGGCACCAAACCAACAGGTGATTGCCCTAGTGTCTATCAGGTCTATTGGCACCAAACCAACAGGTGATTGCCCTAGTGTCTATCAGGTCTATTGGCACCAAACCAACAGGTGATTGCCCTAGTGTCTATCAGGTCTATTGGCACCAAACCAACAGGTGATTGCCCTAGTGTCTATCAGGTCTATTGGCACCAAACCAACAGGTGATTGCCCTAGTGTCTATCAGGTTTATTGGCACCAAACCAACAGGTGATTGCCCTAGTGTCTATCAGGTCTATTGGCACCAAACCAACAGGTGATTGCCCTAGTGTCTATCAGGTCTATTGGCACCAAACCAACAGGTGATTGCCCTAGTGTCTATCAGGTCTATTGGCACCAAACCAACAGGTGATTGCCCTAGTGTCTATCAGGTCTATTGGCACCAAACCAACAGGTGATTGCCCTAGTGTCTATCAGGTCTATTGGCACCAAACCAACAGGTGATTGCCCTAGTGTCTATCAGGTCTATTGGCACCAAACCAACAGGTGATTGCCCTAGTGTCTATCAGGTCTATTGGCACCAAACCAACAGGTGATTGCCCTAGTGTCTATCAGGTCTATTGGCACCAAACCAACAGGTGATTGCCCTAGTGTCTATCAGGTCTATTGGCACCAAACCAACAGGTTAGTGGGATGCGCACATGATTGTACATCCCACGATGTACAAAGGCCCCGACTTTCGAATTGTCAGGCAGTGTACACACTATGTGCCTTGTAGGTTCGGTCCGTACGTCAAAAAAAAATCGTGCATAAGCCCCAAATTTGGTCATGAATGTAATCGAACCCCTGGAGCTGAAGGAACTGAAGTAGAAGGTCGCTACTCTCGCTAGTCGTGCCAATTTTACTGGAGCCTGGTCTTCGCTTTTCAGTTTTTAGCACTAAATTTGATATATCTTGCTTTCTTATAGCTTTATGCCCCTGGTAGTATGGGCCCATATATCCAGCAGCAGAGCCCCTCCCCGGGCTGATCCGCGGTAAGCATACGCTTTTCACCCTCGTTTCACAACAATGTATTTTTCAGTAAAAACTGCCTCCTAAAATTTTTCAAGCAACGTAAATTTCCGTACTTCTACTTCAGTCGCCCTTGATCGGAGAACCAACAACCAAAATACAGTTTGGTTGTTCAGATTTTGCATAGCGCCAAACGCTGCATAGCGTTGGACAAAACTGGGCGAGAAAAACTCGCGGTATCCACCTATCATGATAGAAAAATGCCTGTTCCGATGCGCTCGGGTCGCTTTCACAAGCGCTAATTTTCATAACCGCTAAACTTCATAATAGCTAAAAATTTGCCGACTACTTTCACAAGCGCTAAACTTCAGAATAGCGAAACCACTACTTTCACAAGCGCTAAACTTCAGAATAGCGAAACCACTACTTTCACAAGCGCTAAACTTCAGAATAGCGAAACCACTACTTTCACAAGCGCTAAACTTCAGAATAGCGAAACCACTACTTTCACAAGCGCTAAACTTCAGAATAGCGAAACCACTACTTTCACAAGCGCTAAACTTCAGAATAGCGAAACCACTACTTTCACAAGCGCTAAACTTCAGAATAGCGAAACCACTACTTTCACAAGCGCTAAACTTCAGAATAGCGAAACCACTACTTTCACAAGCGCTAAACTTCAGAATAGCGAAACCACTACTTTCACAAGCGCTAAACTTCAGAATAGCGAAACCACTACTTTCACAAGCGCTAAACTTCAGAATAGCGAAACCACTACTTTCACAAGCGCTAAACTTCAGAATAGCGAAACCACTACTTTCACAAGCGCTAAACTTCAGAATAGCGAAACCACTACTTTCACAAGCGCTAAACTTCAGAATAGCGAAACCACTACTTTCACAAGCGCTAAACTTCAGAATAGCGAAACCACTACTTTCACAAGCGCTAAACTTCAGAATAGCGAAACCACTACTTTCACAAGCGCTAAACTTCAGAATAGCGAAACCACTACTTTCACAAGCGCTAAACTTCACAAGCGCTAAACTTCAGAATAGCGAAACCACTACTTTCACAAGCGCTAAACTTCACAAGCGCTAAACTTCCGAATAGCGAAACCACTACTTTCACAAGCGCTAAACTTCAGAATAGCGAAACCACTACTTTCACAAGCGCTAAACTTCACAAGCGCTAAACTTCAGAATAGCGAAACCACTACTTTCACAAGCGCTAAACTTCACAAGCGCTAAACTTCAGAATAGCGAAACCACTACTTTCACAAGCGCTAAACTTCATAATAGCTACAAATCCGCCACCTACTTTTACAAACGCTAAATTTCACAAGCGGTAAACTTCACAACCGCTAAAACACAAATGTCGCCTACTTTCACAAGCGCTAAACTTCACATTAGCTAAGCTTCACAACCGCTAAAACACAAATGTCGCCTACTTTCACAAGCGCTAAACTTCACAAACGCTAAACTTCACAACTGCTAAACGTTAAAAACCGCTAAAATACGAATGTCGGCTACTTTCAAAAGCGCTAAAATAGTATATTAGTGTATTAGTATAGTATATTAGTATTAGTATATTAGTATATATAGTAAATTAACATTTTAGCGCTTGTAAAAGAAACCGACATTCGTGTTTTGGGGATTGTAAAGGTTAGCGGTTGTGAAAGTAGGTGACAAATTCGTAGCTAATGTGAAGTTTAGCGCTTGTGAAAGTAGGTGGTTTCGCTATTCTGAAGTTTAGCGCTTGTGAAATTTAGCGTTTGTGAAAGTAGGTGGTGAATTTGTAGCTACTGTGAAGTTTAGTGCTTGTGAAGTTTAGCGCTTGTGAAAGTAAGTGAGTTAGCGGTTATGAAGTTTAGCGCTTGTGAAAGTAGGTGACAAATTCGTAGCTAATGTGAAGTTTAGCGCTTGTGAAATTTAGCGTTTGTGAAAGTAGTTGGCGAATTTGTAGCTATTGTGAAGTTTAGCGCTTGTGAAAGTAAGTGAGTTAGCGGTTATGAAGTTTAGCGCTTGTGAAAGTAGGTGACAAATTCGTAGCTAATGTGAAGTTTAGCGCTTGTGAAATTTAGCGTTTGTGAAAGTAGTTGGCGAATTTGTAGCTATTGTGAAGTTTAGCGCTTGTGAAAGTAAGTGAGTTAGCGGTTATGAAGTTTAGCGCTTGTGAAAGTAGGTGACAAATTCGTAGCTAATGTGAAGTTTAGCGCTTGTGAAATTTAGCGTTTGTGAAAGTAGTTGGCGAATTTGTAGCTATTGTGAAGTTTAGCGCTTGTGAAAGTAGGTGAGTTAGCGGTAGCGCTTGTGAAGCCTCCCCGCCGATGCGCCCGCCTACCCTTTTTAGCCAAAGCGCTGGCCAAGCGCTGCGCCGCCCAGCAGCGAATCCAGTCGCACTACCGCTGCTTCGAACAGCTGGCCAACTCGCGCATCGAGGACGAGTGCCGTCGCGCCGCGTCGCTGCAGACTCGGCTGGGCATGACCGCCGCCAGAGTACTAGCCCAGGACAGCGAGACTGAGCACTACCAGTCCGTCAATAATGAACAGCGCCTCACGGTGAGTAGAACTCGTCCCTGCTTTGTAGATGTGCATTACCCGCCTCTTTAGATCATGATGAAACCCAATAAATCATTTCAGATTTCATACCTGACAAAGCAAGTGCAAGAGCAGGACACCAAAATTGAGGTGAGTGGAGCTGTGCCCGATGGTGGAGTCTGGAATGTAAGATCCTAATATACGAGTAGCACAGCTCATTAGTCTTGTCTTAATACCACAGATACTAAAATAACTAGATGGGCCACTCAGGCAGCATATATACTTAGTAAAACAGCTTCCTACTTTTAGTTCAGTAGCAAAGAAGAATACATAAGCTATTTTATAAAGATAAGGCAGCTGAAAGACTGATAAGTTTAGAAGCCCAAGCTTGCAGGCGTAAACAGCTTGCTAATTGGTTCAGCCATAATGTACATTGGCCAGTCCACTGAAATGTACATGGCAGCTTTAGGCTGGACTTCCAAGAAAGGCAATAAAAATTGGGGCGGAGCGGGGGTAGAGGTTTGTGTGGTAAGGCGCGTTTGGAGGGTTTAAGCTTGGGGGGGGGGTAAGGGCCAATAAATAGGCCTTGGCTTTAAAAATACATTAAAATGCTGCTTAACTTGCTACTGAACTGAAAGTAGCTTGCACTGCACGCAAATGTGCTGAGTTGCCCATCTAGTTATTCTAGTATCTGTGCTTAATACCAAACTTCTTCATCAGAGGGGGGGGGGGGGGGCAGATCGAGTAGCGCAATGGTCAGCGCGCCTGACTCGCGCCAAAGTCGCGGGTTCGATTCAGTTGTACGCTCGTATTCTGCCTTGTGTCAAGTCTTCGATGATTTTAGCATTTTCATTCTCTCTATCTACAATGAGAGAGCAGGGCCTGCGCACTCGGAATGAGCACACTGTAACTACTTGCCCCTCAGTTGTGGGTCTAAACTTCTCCAGCTCTGCAAATCCCACAGGAGCTGAAGGTGAAACTGGCCGAAGCGCACGAGCTGATCAGTGATCAGAGCGAACTGCTACTGGAGCGAAGTCAGAGCGGCGATCATTAAGCAATCACCTGCTGATTCTACAGCAGATTAACATTCGCATTTTCATATTGTACTGTTTGGTATGAAATACACGCGATTTCTCATGATTTCGTAAATTTTTGAAAAAAAAATTAACTGTTGCAAAGTGTTTTTAAGACAGTTTAATTATTATTTTGTTTCGCAATTAAAAGCGGAGATTTTGAGAACCGGATTTACAAGCCAACATACACAAGCGGCCACTGGCCTTAGTGCAGACTGTATTTGCGCACTTGCTTGCTATTTATAAATTGATAAAGACACGAATAAGAGAATTGAAGTAAGCAGGCGATTACAACAAGAAAAAAAACAACAAACGACTTTGCAATGCTGGTGTTTCCGTAAAATGCAAACTAACTATTCGTTATGAAGCGGAATCCTAAAGAGCAAAATGCTCTTTTCAAGCGATTTCGCTGTAAGTAAGCAATTGTTAGAAATGAAAATTGCCTACAATATTTAAGGAGAACGGTGGCGACTATTGAATGTTGCAAACGAACAAGTCACAAATGACAATTCAAGGTCAGACGACGATTCCAGGTCACAAGCAACAATTCAAAATCACAAGCAACAATTCAAAGGTCAAAAAACACAGGAGATGACAATGTCAAAAATGCTGCTGTTCAGGCGCCCTGCCCTTCGCCAGTAGCCCCAGCGGAGGTGGTGGCAGCTGCAGCAGTGTCCTCATCCTGACGCTCATAGACCTTGTCGGATGGCGTGACAACGATGCCGCGCCAGACGGACATCTCAGTGGCGATGCGGGCGCTGCCCTCCAGCCCGAGAACGTGACGAAGGCCGCCGTGGCTGAGCACACGCAGCAGGGTCTGCGCAGTGCAGCAGACCTCATCTTGCTGCACCAAGGTGAGCGCGGTGTGCACGCGCACCTGGCCGGGCTCGCAAGGATCGGCGATGCCAACGGAGCCTGGCAGGAACAGGCCGGTGGACAGCAGCTCGAGCACGCGGCGGAAGGCCCTGGCAAGCGGCAGGGGCGCCCGCGCCGGATTCTGCATAACGGCGTAGTGCGCCAGCAGGTCGATGATCCAGGGCGACATCGCGGTGAGGCCGGGGAATCGCTGGCGCAGGTCTTTCAACAGGCGGATGAGCACCTTGACTGAGGAGTGCTGACCGTTCTCCTCGAACCAGCGAGCGTGTCGAATGGCGGCTAAACTGGTCTGCTGAATGCGAGCGTCCAAGTGCAGGTCGGGCTCCAGCAGCTTCAGGTTGGCTGGCAGGGTGGCTACCAGTACCTTGACGACGGCATCGGCGCTTGACACCTGCGTTGTGGAGAATGGGATCAGGTATTTGGGATTCCGGCATTGGCATAAATCCATTGCGAATACAGGTGTTTCACGGTATGATGGTCCTGCGACTATTGACTCAGTGACAATTTGACTGCCAGTGATCAATTGACTGCCAGTGACAATTGACTGTCAGTGACAATTGACTGTCAGTGACAATTGACTGTCAGTGACAATTTGACTGCCAGTGACCAATTGACTGCCAGTGGCATGACGGGTGGTACTGCTACAGCGCTCCATTGGAGATTGACTACCTATTGCAGACATTCAAACAATGGGATTAGTAATTAAAATCAAACTGCTAGACAAATTTCTCACCTGAAATCCGTACGGCTGCTGGCTGACGGTGACAAATTTGGCATCGGTCTTGGCCTCCTCAAGCACTCGGTTAGCAACGGATCTGACGGCCTCCTTAGTTGGCAGCGTTTTAAAAATCACAACTAAATCGGCGACATTGTGTCCGCTCAGCATTGTGCCCTTTTTATAGCTGCCAACTGGCCGAACCTCGGCCATCTGGGCGGCCTCCAACGAGTCCGGGCTGATGATAAGGGCGTCGAATACCGCCTGTACTTTGGATAGGAGGCCTGTCACCTGCCGGAGAGCGATTCATAATAATACTAAGGATTCATTCGAGTCTTTGGCAGTTTGAGTGATTCTTAGAATCTCTCTGATGAAGACTGTTTCTCTATGGCCATAGACTGCTGTCTGGGAACCTGGCTGTCTGAGCACTTCCCCTTGTGAACCTGGCTGTCTGAGCACTTCCCCTTGTGAACCTGGCTGTCTGAGCACTTCCCCTTGGGAACCTGGCTGTCTGAGCACTTCCCCTTGGGAACCTGGTTGTCTGAGCATTTCCCCTTGGGAACCTGGCTGTCTGAGCACTTCCCCTTGGGAACCTGGTTGTCTGAGCATTTCCCCTTGGGAACCTGGTTGTCTGAGCATTTCCCCTTGGGAACCTGGTTGTCTGAGCATTTCCCCTTGGGAACCTGGTTGTCTGAGCATTTCCCCTTGGGAACCTGGTTGTCTGAGCATTTCCCCTTGGGAACCTGGCTGTCTGAGCACTTCCCCTTGGGAACCTGGCTGTCTGAGCACTTCCCCTTGTGAACCTGGCTGTCTGAGCACTTCCCCTTGGGAACCTGGTTGTCTGAGCATTTCCCCTTGGGAACCTGGTTGTCTGAGCATTTCCCCTTGGGAACCTGGCTGTCTGAGCACTTCCCCTTGGGAACCTGGCTGCCTGAGCATTTTCTTGGGAACATGGCTGTCTGAGCATTTCCTTGGAAACATAGCTGTCTGAGCACTTCTCTTTTGGGAACTTGGCTACCCAAGAAAATCCACTCGAGATCTTGCGTCCTCAGCTCTCTGAGTAATTAGCATTATGCCACAGGCTCTCCGAGCTTTTAAGCAACTGGCTCCTATAGAACCTTCAGTTATCTGAGCCATTGTACCCAAGCCCCAAATACTGAGCTCACCGCCTGCTGCTCCTCGGCACTGGGACTCAGATCCGTATTCCGCTTGAGCAGCAGCTCATTGGTGGCCTTGTCGTCTGGCGCCTCCTGGCACGGCTGAAAGAACTGCGGATCGCACAGCACAAAATCGAACGGCACGTGAGGCAAAAAGTTGCGCATACCTGGCGGACCGGACGGAGGGAATCCCGGGCCCATGCCGTCAGGACCTCCGCCCCCGCCAGCAGGCCCGTGTGCCATTGGCGGTCGGAATCGGGCCGGGCCGCCTGGCTGCGGCTGGAAGCCAAGGCGAGGCCGGCTGCCGCGGTAGGCCGAGCGGAAACTGGCGGCAAATAAGAGAAGAAAGACGGCTGTCAAGATTACAAAAATTTCTACCTGCCAACGGTCAGCTGTAAGTAACTGCTGTGTCGTGAATAATTAAAACGAATATTTATCTATAGCAATGTATAGACTACATGTATAACTTTTCCACGTGTATAAAAATTCCAAGTATTCCTTCTTTTAGACATACAAATAAGCCTTGTTTATTAAAGATGCTTGACAAAAGAAGGAATTTTCTCCTAAGACAAAGTAGTCATTGGACCTTATTCCGAAGACTAGGCCTAGCATAGAAGGTAAACTAGCAAGGCATATCATTTCAAATTTCTATCACAATTTTCATAGTATTATTCAAGAAAATGGCATCTATATATGCTATATTATGTGTATGTGTTATAAGGCAAAGTGGAAGCAGCAAAATAGGCAATAAAAGCTGCCTTCTTGATAGCTATATTAATATATAACATTGTTGCCAAATGTATTATGGCTAGGATAATTAGGCCGGTTCTCCAGGAGATATTTTAACTTTTCTATTTATAAGGCTAATGATTCATTTTGAGAAGAAATCAAAACAAAGAAAAATGTTACAATAGAACAGTCCTAAAAGGCCAATCAACTACATAGAAAATTCTGAATAGCCAGAGCAGAAGTGTCCTAACAAAATAAAACACCTCTTACTTTTAACTAAAATGAAATATAAAACTAAATTTGCATTAGGCATAGATAAAAAATAATAGCCATAGACCTATACTAGAAAACTATAAAGGTTATCATGGACAAACTCCTAAGAAAACTCTAAAACTCTAAAATGAACCACGAAAGTCATTTTTGACATATGTTGGTGGATCTATTATTCTTTTAAAGGTTGTTCTACAACTTTGTTTTAGCTGTTTATAACAAAAGCATTACCAATAAAAATAGATCATGTACCTTGATCTTTCTATAAAAGATTATAAATAATGTTTAGGAGAGGGCTTCATTTACATGTACTTGTATCAATTCACCTACCCATACTGTTCATCATACCATTATTCTTTGTAAATGCACATTTCAGTCCCAGTCCCCATTTCTAATATGTTCAGCAGCACCCACTCTATTTATCTAGAAAAATTGATTTGTTGGTTAAATTATATAATTATCAGTCTCTCTAGGGAGAATGTGCTTTGTGAGATGTTTGTTTGTTTGTTTGTTTGTTTGTTTGGCTAGTAGCCAAAAATATAAAGCTTTATTTGCAAAGACACAATTTATTGCATGAACTTTAGGTTTATGTTGTGCTTTGAAGTATAGGTTTATATCATTCTCACTTTGCAAGGTATATTGCTGCAATGTTGCAGGAATGTTGATGAATCATGTTTTGCCATGTTTTGCAATATGATATTATGCAAAAAATGCTATTTAGATATTTGGCCACTCTATGGTTGATGTGCAACATAGCTAATATTGTTGATATGCAATGCTACAACAATATAACTGCTACAGATTTTAGTTAGCTCTGATAGTAAATGAAAATGCATGCAATACTTTGATATTTGACTTATCATAATCAGTATCAGTTTGACTCAAATGGTTATAGTCATCATTATTATAGATATCCATACCAGAATGGTAGATTTTTTATATTTTATAATTATTCACTACTTTTTCATGAACAGCATTTTGTGACTATTTACAAATGTATTATGTGACTATATCTATATCTCAATAGAAGAAGTACCAGTTATTGAGCCATTGGACAAGCTGATACACAATGCAAGATTATTTAGTAGTTAGGACAGATGGCTTTAGCCACATCTACTTGGCTATCTATTAGGCAGATGGCAATCAGGTTGCAATTAAATTAATAAAGAAATTGAAATTATATGTGGACTTTTTGCATTTTCTAGTTAGTATCTACTGTTTGTATTGTTCAAATTCAAATATCAAATTTTATTTCAAGTTTAATAGTTGTGGATATGTATGAGATATATAATGTATCTGTTTTCACTCCCAAATCTTAGCCTAATAGACAAAAGGTGCCAATCAAATTTTTGCTTTTGCATAAGTGCTACAACCTTAATAGCATTGTCTAACTAACCTAAAAAACAAAACCTAACATTGGCTAAAAACCATATATATATACGAGCAAAAATATATGACAGAAAAGCATCTTGCCTCCTGGTTACCTTAGACTTGCTCACTATTAGCAAACTGGAACTTGTTCATAGGCCTCAAGTTGAGCACCAATTCCATTAAAAATAGCCGAGTCAGGGAAGCCTCTTTGTTTGCTTTGCTCACCAGGAAGTGACACTCACATGGCCCCTCCCCACCTCTTCTACAAGTTTAGTCTCGTTTTGGGAACTTGGGTAGCAAAGAATTTTTGTCCTTTGTTTACTATACACTGAATTACTCATATCTTTTCTATGTTATGCCTATATTTTCTCTTGCAGGATATCATTTAGGCAGAAAAAAACAACTGATATCAACTCACTCTGAGCAATTCTCTGATTTTCTATACTCTAATTTTTTAATCGAACATTTGCATAATACATCATGGGATACAAGTGCTATGTTCCAGCTTGTGTTACTAATTTGCCTTGGTATAAGAAGGACCCGACTGTTTCCATCCACAAGTTTCCTTCTACCGAGAATCTGGATCTGCTAAACAAGTGGATTGCTACAATTCCTTGACAATGGACTGAGGCCGAGCTGTATAAGCTACGGTCTAACCCAAGTCACAACTATCAGGTTTGCTCTCTGCATTTTCCAGTTAAGTTCTTTGTGACTGTCTCTATGGATTCCAACCTAAATCGCAAAAGGCCAGCATCTGACAATCCATTGACTACTACTGCTAAGCTGAAAAACTGGCATCTGACAAATGATGCTGTGCCGTGCATCTTCCTATATATTGCATCCTACTTGAGCAAGGCCATCCCATCCCGGAAGAGAGGCAAATGGTTTGTACATTGGCTGAGAGCCATTGAGAGAACGACATTCAGCATTGCAAGGTAGAAGCAGAGGAGCTTCTACAAAAGGATGTGATTTCTGACTTCCACGCTATTGTGTCATATGATCTACCAGATCATCTAAGGTGCTTTTTCAAGGTGATCTCTAAATTGAGTGTAACCTTTTTTACAACTAGAATGTCCGGTGCCAACAACTTGGAGATTGCCACATCGCTGAATGTTGGCCAAGAGCTGCTGTTTGAGGTCACAGTTGGTGGTGATAAGCAAGCCTCTTTTGCTGGAGATCTGGCAGCTGACAGCAGTCTTAAAACTTTGCCCAACTTGAAAACATCCTAGCTAGGCTAAAAAATGTCCGTTTGGAAGATTGCTGGCATGGTTATGAGGAGCACCTCTTACTAGCTAAGATAGAAGTCAAGAGTGATCAAGAGCTAGATACATGCATTGAGGAGGCTGCTTTGCTAAACTGAATTTTCTTGTTGAGCAGCTAAGCTTTTTGAGTTTGAAGAAGGGAAGCTAACATACTCTAGCAAGCTACTAGCTTTTTCATACCTGTTGCAGCACCACAGCCCATCAGCGTACAATTTCATTCAGAAATCCAACACAGTCAACCTCCCAAGTGTTAGGCATCTGCAGAGGCTTTCTTCCAGATTGAGCAATGACCCTGATATCAAGGCTACCGAATATTATCTCAAGCTAAAAGTTGACAGCCTGCCTGAGTCTGAGAGGGTAGTGTTTCTTGCAATTGACAAAATTTATTTGTTGAAGCAAATGGAATTCAGTGGAGGCAAGGTATTTGGCATTGACGCAGAAACCAATGAGCTCGCCAAAACTGTGTGCACTTTTTTGATCAAGTCGCTGCATGGAGACTTCTAGGTAGTAATTTCTCTTATTCCAAAAAGTAGGCTTAGTGCTCTGGACTTGCAAAATCACCTCACTGACAGTCTTGCTCTGCTTGATAGGGTTCACCTGAAGCCAGTGGTGTGCATTGTTGACAACAATGCAGTGAATAGGAGCCTCTTTCAGGGTCTTCTATGCAAAGGCAAGCTCAATCATCAATTCCAAATCCAGTGTCTGGTGAGCCACTGTTCTTTCTCTTTGACCCTGTACACAACTTTAAGAACATCTTGAACAATTGGATTTCGCACCAGGTGTTTCAGTTTCCGGACTTCACGATCCCCAGAAAATCCAAACAGCAGATTTCTGCAATTTGCACAAACTTCATGAGCAAGAACTTGGGCAACCAGCTCGGATTGCCTTTCAACTGAATACAAGGTCCTTGAATCCAACAAACCTGGAGAAGACTAATGTTCAGCATGCAGCCAGCATCTTCAGTGAGTCTACTGTAGAAGCAGCAAAGTTCTATAGTTTTTCCTCTGGTTTGTTAGCTTTCCTAGTGCTCATTCTTAACATGTGGACAATCTGGAATGTCAAGACCACTAGGAAAGCGAAGGAAAAGCGGCTTTCCAACGCCGCTCCACTGGTGCCAAACGATCACCGCCTCAACAAGCTGCGCCAGTTTGCCGCTTTCTTCCAACGTGGGGAGGATTCGAAGTTGCCCAGCTTGACTGCTCCCACTTTCCTTGCTGTTAAGTCCTGCTATCTCACTCTTGCTGATCTTTCCGAGCACCTTTTCTGTAGGTATATATTTCCCTCTGTTTTGACAGGTAGGATAGTCAGTGACTGGATTGAGCGGCGCTTTGGTTGCTACTGCCAGTTTCATGGAGGCAACTATTTTGTTTCTGTCTAGCAGATCCTTTAAGCTGAGAAGAAAATTTGCATTTCTAGCCTGCTTCAGTGTCATGGCCTTGGACTAAAAGATTTAAAAAATCTTGACCAGGCAAGTTCATCAGAGTTTTTTTAATCCACTCTTATCCGTGAAACTTCTAGGTCTCCAGCATCTTGATGCTGCTCTTACATCTAGTGACCGAAACATTTGTTCCTATCTTGGTGGCTACGTGTCTAAAGCTCTATGCGGCTAGCTGAAGTGCACTGACTGCAAGAATCTTCTACTTACTAATGATTACTTGGAGTTTTTTGCCAAAGAGGATTGTGCTGATGACTTTGCCCTGATTCAAATGCGTGACCAAGGCAGTCTGAAGTGCCCTAGCAAATTCGTATTTTTTCTTTTGAAGGCATCCTACTTCATGTTTGGACATCTGCGAGATAATGGTCTGTTAACTGCTGATCTTCTCACCTCTGGTAATTTAGTTCAAAATATTGTTGAGCTCTGCCAGGACTATGTGAGTGAATCCACTGATTTTATGACCCTTTCAAGCCAGACTTGCAGTTGTGGAAAGGCAGCTGCTACTCTTTCTTCGCGGATCTTGATTCCTGCAGTCCGGATTTATCTAAAGAATTTTGTCAATGAGACAAACAATGAGAAGGCGAAGAACCAGAAAGTGATGAATTGTAAGGCGTCCAAGCTTTCTAGCAAGAGTTCGAGTTAGCTGTTTAATATGCGTTTTAATGAGGGAAGCTCAGATTTTTCCTTTTTGTATATAATATTTAATGACAATTTTTAATTTTTTCAGTTTCATTTATTTGTTGTATAATTTTTAATTGCAGCCTTTTATTTTCTAAACAAACAGGTATCAATTTATACACTTTCTCATACTGAGCGCACTGAAATAAGTGGGTTCTTGTGTAGTCTAGGAAAGAAAAACGAGACTCAACTTGTATAGGCACGATTTCAGTGTCGCTTCCTGGTGAGCAAAGCAAACAAAGAGGCTTCCCTGCCTGAGTCAGTGTTTGGTCTTTCTTTTCTATCCTGAGAACTTGCTGTTCAATAAGGCACCTATCTGCCCTTTACTTTCTCGCGAGCATTCTATTCATTAGGAACATGCCTTCCCCCTTCCCAGGATGCCCAATCCAACCCCTCCCCCTCCTGAGGCTTTTTGCCAACTTCTTTGTCCAGATGCACACTGGCCTTGCCCATAGCTAAACTCCAGTCAAATTATTAAGCACCCTACTTTTCTATCCAATTCCCTATTAGATACCTTAATATCAGGCTAGCACTCCCTATTAGCTATTGAAATTCCCCATTAGTGTGCCTGTTTCTCAGGCAACTCTAATCCATTGCATAGCCCTTCCCTCCCCTTCCTTGGACTGATTAGACAGTGTCTTGCCACTTGGACATTCACATTACCAGGGGTTTTGCTAAGCCCTTCAATGTAGTCAAGTTAAAGTATACCTTCCCCAATTCTAAGAAATCTCCAATTCCCAAGAAATTCATCTATTAGGCTCAATTAACCTTGTACAATAAGTGTTGATTACAATCTCCAAAGCCAAAAAGTCTAATAATTTTTATTGATTTTAAGCTTTGTTCTATTATGTCTATTGTTTGACTATATTTTATTATATGACTTTGTAATATCTGTGCTGATTTGTTGCAATTTTGGTTTGCTTTGGTTGTGCTATGGCTTTGGTTAATCCATATTTTATCTTATCTTAAGCAATCTAAAAAAACTATTTTTCTTTAAAGTAAAGACAAGCTTTAAAAAAAGTTGAGACATTCCACTTGCTGGGCTTGCAAGATATAAATCCTAACTCAGTAGAAGGCTTTTTATCAGGTTTTGATTCTAGAGATATTACAATCTAAATTTTATAGAGAAAAATTTATAGATAGTTTTAAATACTTATTTAGATGTCATTAGCTTACAAAGTTGATTTCTGTATATGTATAGAAATGGTAGACACATTAAATTCTAGAGTTATTTTCTTCAAAAGAAAACTATTGACTTGTTGCTAAGAATAAAGCTATTTATACAAACAGTATTTTGCTAATTTTATTAGCAAAAGCAAAGCACAGATTTTCAATTTATAAGCAACATTGCCTATGGCAAGAGGTCCTGTCTAAAAGCTAAGAACTTAGAACATTTATTATAGACTTTTATAAATAGACTACCACTTAAATAATCTATAGTAAGCATTAGGCATCAGATGCTCTAGGTTGTTAACATCAAAGCTTAGATAATGATAAGGACAAATGATATTAAGTCAAACTCTTAAAGTAAAGAGTGGACTTTTTTAAATTCCATTAAGTTAAGGCTATATTATAATGGTATGAAGCAAGACCAAAATATATTATTAGCATATTCTTTTTAATTTAAAATGATTACTTATTTGAACATAAATTTGAGCATAATTTGGTAGGCCAACCAAGTATTACACATGAATTTTTATAATAAGACAAGACTCCTAAATAAATAGCAAAAACTTTTGGCCTTGCATTAGCTAAATAATAGCAACTAATTCTTACTAAATTAACATTGATTATTTAAAAAGTTTTTATTAAAAATAGGATTAAGCCTATAATATGAATCTCAATGGCCTAAAACTAAAACTATACAACATTACAAATTAAAATAAAAGTAAATAAGCAAAATGCTATTAAATGCAATTAGATTAAAAAATCACAACTATGATTCTTCTGATTGTAAAATCACAGATTTTGATTGTGATTCTTAACAAGCCTTAGCCTAGGCCCATAGTTTGGAAAAGTCCATAGGGTAGATCCCATTGGATTTGAGTTTTTAAAGTAGGCATAAAAGTACTATAAACTGCTGTCCCATCTCCATGGCAGACGCAGACTCAACACAGAGCTTCAGGGATTGATTGACGCTGACAATGCTGCTCTGCATGTGCAAGCCAGGTTACCCAGGCTGAATCAGGACATGGAAGACAGCAACACAGTGGATGGAGTCCAACTGCATCACGAGTACTGCTTCAACGCAAGTGTTGCTTGAGTTTGTTGCCTTGCATCAGTTCCCATAATGATGTGTGGCAATTTTTAGCAGAAGCTTCCATCTTAAACACTTACAGGCCATTACAAGTGGGCGATGCTGCCAAAGGGCTTTCGGATCGAAGCATATCGGCCACAGCTGGCACATGTGCGGATAGTCGCCTGCTTTGTTGCCTATTTCAGCACCAATCTGCAGGATGCCCTTCTGGATTTTGCAAGAGTGCAGGAAATTTGCAGTGTAGAGGGCAGCATCTTTGTAACAGTCCGACTGTTAGCAGTTGGCCCAGTACCCATGCCTCTTGCTTTCCTTCTGGCCGGTGAAGAAGGAGTGGAAGGAGAAGCCGTGTGCAGCTTTATTCACATGCACCAACTACAGTGCAAACCATTTGGCTTTCTTCTGGAGGATGGTGACATCATGCTGCACCACAGCATAGTGCTTGGGATATGCGCACTAAATGAAATGCACATTGCCCTTCTACCCCACCCCCAGGTTGCTCACGCGTAAAATCCCAAAGAGGGACAATTGCTGACAGCTAGTTAAAGTTAGAGTTGGAGTTGAATACTTGGAAGTGAAAAGTTGAAGCAGTTATTAAAATTGTGGAATACATTTTTAAGTAAATTGCAGATAGCATTTCCAATTTTGGGCTTTGCGAGAGACATCACCAGAGAAGCATCCATTTGTTGTAGGTTTTTCAGACTTAAAAAGATTCTAAAGGAAGCATGTTAAAAGAGGGCAAATGTAACACACAAGCATGTGCCCCTTAGAAAATGATTCTTCAAGATGAGCCGTTATCCCCTCCAAATAAGCAACATCAAATAAGGCAATCAATAATGCTTGTACATCTTTATTTATGCACTCCCCAGTACACACACTGTGTATACACTGTTCAGTGTTGTTGCCAGCAAACGTAGCGTACTATATGTTGCATTATAACTTTCTGCTATGTTAGCAATGTATTTTACACTTGCTGCCATGAAATTGGGGATGCTTTGCTTGACTTATTGCACTAGGCAGTGGATACACTCTGTGGTCACTGGCTATAGAAATCGATGCATCCATTTAAGCAGGTGAATTGCTAATTTTAAACTACTGCACATATTGGCACTATCTACTTCAGTCTATCCAACTATCTACTCCAGTCTATCTGACTATCTACTCCAGTCTATCTGACTATCTACTTCAGTCTATCCAACTATCTATTTCAGTATATTCAATCATCATGGTCTGGACTCGCCAAAATGTTAAGAAGTGCACCTTGTGCAGGCAGAAGCCTCAGCACGTAGAATGCCAGGAATGCGGCAAGCTTATATGCAAGATGTGGAGCGCCATGGTGCACAAAAACCCGGCTTGGCAAACCCACAAGCCGCGGGTGGTTGCCAGGAGACCCAACTTGCCCATAGCAGGAATTGCTGCAATGTAAGTAATCCTACTTAAAACAACCATTCCTTTGCATCATTTAACATTCACCCACCCTTTCGCTCCCAGTGGTGGCAACGGCAACCCCGCAGGTAACGCAGGTGGCAGCGGCAACCCTGCAGTTGCCACAGGCAGCGGCAACCCTGCAGGTGCTGCAGGTGGCAGTGGCAATCCTGCAGGTGCCGCAGGTGGCAGCGGCGGCGACTTTGCAGCCGGTATTGCCGCAACATAAGTAATTCTACTTTAAACAATCATTTCTTTGCATCGTTCAATATTTACTCACCCTCCCACTCCTAGCGTTAGCAGCGACAACCCTGCAGGTGGCAGTGGCAACCTCGCAGATGGCAGTAGAAGCGACTCCGCAGCCAGAAATGCTACAACATGAGTACACAATCCCTACAGCAACAGTTCTTCTCAATGACTTCTCATTCACTCACCCCCTCCCCACTTAGTTCCAAGCCGGAACGAAGCATGGCGAGACCAGTGCGGATGGCTCAGTTGCCAAGCGCACGCGTAATACCGCAGCGTCACACTTGCAGGTGTCAACAATTGCCAAGTTGGCGGTTGCGACAGCCTCTGTGGCACTATTTGTGGGTGCAAATGCTCCACTTGTTGCGCAAGCAGGTATGCAATACTGGCTGGTGCAGTTTGTACCCCAACTAAATTTCAAGCTCATATGCGAATCCTACATTGCGACACCGATACCTGCTGGCAGCTATACTTGTTGGGTAGATGTGTCCGTCTACTATGTGAAGGCAATAACAAATGCCAGTGCCAAGCACAGGGCCCTGCTGTTCAACGGGCCCTTTAAGAGCTACCGGAAGGCAAGCTTCACAAGTGGCTCTGCAAGCATCTTCCACCTGATCCCCTTGCAGTGCAGCAGCAATGTCCACAGTGCCAGCTTTGTGACATTCAGTTGGCTGAAGCCAACGTGCTGTCTCTGGCCTGTGAGACACTGTTAGCAGACTAAGCTTGATGCCTTGCGCTGGGAGCGCAATAATGCGCTGGCTCTGCAGGCCGAGATGGCTCAAGAAATAAGCAGCCTCCATAGCACAGTTGCGCAGCTACAGCAGGGGCATCATGCTGCCGCTGCTGAGGCGCAGTCAGTGGCTGCATTGCTGCACTCGTTGGCATCCTAGGTAGCCGCAGGCTCGGCTACTGCAGCCAGAATTGCTGCAACGTAAGTAATTCTACTTTACGCAACCATTCCTTTGCATTATTCAACATTCCCCTACTCCTCAGCCTCCAGTGGCGGCATCGGCAACCCAAGCAGCTTGCCTGCTCCTGCTGCCAATGTGGTGTCCATTGAGAAGCTGTACGACATCTTTCAACTGGAGCCGTCAATGCCCTGCAGCTCTACATTGGCCAACTCTGCGCCTATGCCTGTGCCCATACAGCAGCAACACTCCGACTGCACAGAACCTCTTTTTACAGGCTGCAATGTAATGGCAAGTCGTTGCATGTGATTGATGTGGAGGAGGAGATGAAAGTTGGGGAGCAATATTGCACAGTATGTACCGGTATTAAACAACTGGACAAGTCCCCCCTTGTCTTCCTCTTCACAGATCGACTTAATAGTGGCAGCCATTTTGAGCGCCACATTGGCCGATTTCCAGCAGGAGCCCTACAACAGCAGCCAGTTGCACCTCATCCAGAAGCTGCTGATGGCTGTCTGCATAAAGGAGCTGCGCAATTGTACCTACACTGGTCGCAGCAACGCTCCCAGACTATCAGCTGCCAAATGCTCTGCTGTTGCCAGCTACTTGCAGACTGAAGCGAGGCTGGCCAACAGCAAGGTGCTCGTGTCAACAGCTTTCTGGCGACTTCGGGAATTACACATGCGGAAGACGGGACCGCCGCCTTTTGGCAAAAAGAAGCAAACCAAGCAGACGGCTGTTATCAGCAGTCATCAGCCAAAGCTGCTGCCAACCCTGAAGCCGACGATGCTGAATCTGCTGATGCTGAAGCTGCTGACACCAAAGCCGCCGGCACTGAAGCTGCTGACGCCGAAGATGCCAGTGCTGAAGCTGGCGATGCTGAAGCCATTTGAATTTCACTAACTCTTGTTTTAGTGCCACTTTGCAGGGACTGATAAGAAGGGGGTAACAGTGGGTGATCATCCTGAAGAATCAGGGAGGGGATAATAACGGCTGATCCTGAAGAATCAGGGAGGGGATAGCAGACACAAATAAAACTTTTTATGTTCCATCTGTACCTCTTAATATATGTAACTCAGATAATTTAATTACTAACTGTTTCAAATTTACACTTGCATCTCACTTCTGTCTACTTGTAAGATGCAATGCAATGAAATGTAATTGCCAAATATATCTTGACACCTAGAGAATTTTGGAGAACAAATTTAAATAATTTTGACATAAATTGTTTGACAAAGAAATCAAAGCCTTTCTGACTTTTTTTTTAAGTTCCCGATGCCAATAGACTAGGGCCGAACAGCTCAAAGCAGCTGCAATGCACCTAATAGTGACACCTTTTGTACCTCAAATATACCTTAAATGCATCTAAAATTCACCTGCAGTGCAACTCCAGTGCCTTATATGCACCTATTTACACTGCACATGTACACCTTATGCACCCCTAATTCACTTTTTATGCACTTTCTACACCCCTTCAGCATCTCCCATGCACCTGCTGTGCCTCACTTGTGAGCCTACTCTTCACCATTTGCACACCTTTACTGCCCTTACTGCTGCAACCAATCAAAATTGAGAATTCACTTACTGCCTAACCACTTCACTAATTTTATACCTTTCATGCCTCTTTTCAAAAATATTGATTTAGGCATAAAAGGTGCACTCAGGTGCATTTCCAAAACATGCACAAAATAGCCCACCAAATTGCCTTTTTGTGTATCTTGTTCACCTTTTATGCCTCTATAGGTGCATAACTTTTCCAATAGGGATCCATTGAAATGTCACATTTTTAGTACTGAGTATATTTTGACTTGATTTAGACAAGCAAAAGTGCAGAGCAAAAATGTTTTTGGTAAATGGTCAACACACTGTCAAGAACAAATTTACTCAATGTAACTGCCATCTACTTCTACAACTTTCTCTAGTTGAGCTCAAAATCTACCAATAGCTTTTTTCACTTCAGCTGATAGGATTTTATCCAATGCTTTTGAGAGAGATGCCCAATTACTTGAGATTGTAGTGAGATATGCAACAAGCCTAGGGCTCCACTTGTGCCTAGAAATAATAATCCAGTGGATAAATATCTGGCAACAAAGGTGGCCAAAAGTCCTTTGGCCAATAATTTGCAAATTTCTCTAATAGGAAGGTCTCTGTGGTTGTTGCAGTATGTGCAGGTGCAACATCTTGCTAGAACATATATTGGCCACTTGGGTAATGCTAGTTAAACCATGGTAGCACTTTGTTTTGCAGCAGCTCCTGATAGCCAATAGCATTAAGCTGAGCACTAGGGTCAATGAAGATTAGGGGGCACTTTTGTCCATCAGAGCTAATGACCCCTAGCAGCATGACAGAAGCTAGATTTTTGCTGCATTGTATCACACGAGCATTGTCTAAGAAATCCTTTACACAGCTAGGTACTAATTTATTATTCATTTCTTCTATCGGCAGCTGCATTGACAAAAAAATCATTTGAGAAGATATGTACCAATGTGAATGCAACTTTAGCCAGCTAAGTAGTTGCTTAGTTCACATCTTTCTAGTAAATTTCTGGGCTTCTAACAAGAAATGCTAACAGACTACTACTCTGTTCTTCATTCCAACATCATCCTTGAGGAGCTAGTTCATTGTCTTGTATGCCATTCCAAAGTCCTAAGCCAGCTGTCGAGCACTTCATCTTGGGTTTCTATAGATTTGCATTTTCATAAAAATGGCCTTAGGAATCACTTGACTATTTCTATTGGCAACACACACATGTAAGTTGCTATTGGCTGAGAGCAGTCACATGACTATTATTCTGTCCAATAGCAACTTACGTGTGTGTGTGTGTGTGTGTGTGTTGCCAAAAAAATTGCCAGGTAAATTCCTACGTTGTGCCTAAACATACACATTTTAATAGCTTTGATGATATTCTTAGTGCAAACAATGCAACTGTGTCTACCTCCATAATATGCCTTAACATTGCCAGTTACTGCAAAAAGTCACTTGGTTTGATAAGACTCAGTTCCTCAAAATTCTAAGATATTGAGCAATTGATAGTGTCCAGTGAGATTTTGAAACTTTAGAATTTAGGTTATCTGATGCATGCATATTATAAATGGCAGTAACAGTATTCCAAAATGTCTTCATTTTTTTAATTGGTTGAGGAATAAAAAAGTTATGACATATTTAGTGACAAAAATTTAAACTTTTTCTTATGGAAAAATACATTATGGGCAGGACCATTTTTGTATAAAAATGTAATTTTTTTGCTTTAAACGACTATATCTTTTTTGCTACAAAACCTATGCTGCTGTTCTTGGTGTCATTAGAAAGATAAATTGGTTATCTAGCATAGCTATTTTATACATTTTATTGATGTTTAGAATTATCACATCATTGTCTCAAAAAACATGCACTTTTTTTACTTTTTGGGTGTATCTTGGAAGCTCACTTGCCTGTCCATCAGCGCCTCGGCAGAAGATTGCAGCCTCGGTGTTGTCTGGCACGCTTCCAAGATTCCAAGCTTCCAAGATGTCAGCAGTTTGTCTACCTCGGCGGTCTGGTTCCCGACGTCTGCGAGGATCTGCGGCGTTGCCGAGGACTTGCCTGGGCTGCCTTTCGTTCTATAAGGTCAGTCCTGCAGTCCGAAGCCCTACCGGACTGCCAGAGGGTGGCGCTGTTCCAGGCGGTGATCAAGACCATCCTGTTATACAACGCCGAGACCTGGACACTGACAGACTCGCTCAAGGCTCAAGTCGACGCGGCACACGCTGGCCTGCTGCGCGCCGCCTTCAAGATTGGCAACGAGCGAGTCACCAACACGGCGCTCTATCATTGCGCCGGCCTGGCCTGTCCTAGCGATCTGCTGCGCCGTTGGCGACTCCAGCTGGCAGGCCACGTCATCTGCGCCGAGGCCTACTGTCCGGAGCCGGTGCAGGAGGTGCTGCTACTTACGTTGCAGGCACCCTACCGGCGGGGACAGGCAAGGACTCGGCGCTACGTCGACTGTCTGCTGGCTAACGCCGGCGCCCTGGACTCTGCCGGCAGTGCGGCCTTTGTTCGCGCCCAAGCTTTGAAGTGTGCCATCTGATGCTGCTTTTGTGAACTGGCAGCATACTCTGTTGTTTGTTGTTGGGTGTATGATTTTTTACTTCCATTGGCTATAACTCAGGAAGTAAGCAACCTATTGAGCATCTAATTGGCTTTTTAAATGCAAAACATTTAGGGCCTTTAAATACTACATTTGCACAATGGTACATTGGACAGTAAAAAAAATTCTTCACTTTTTACTACTATTTTTGCTCTATTTTTGGCCCCTTCCTTATGCGGATGCTGGATTTTTTACTTTTAAGGTCTATAACTCAGGAAGTAAGCACCTTTTAAGCATGTAATTGGCTTCTTAAATGCAAAATGCCTAGGCTAGGGCTAGGGCTGCTTAGCCAGAGCAGCAATAAAGGGCTCATACTTTCCAATTTTCACTCCTATTCCAAGTCTTCAGCCAGCCTGAAATATGGCATCAAGTGCAGCCTCCACACCAGGGCCATCTGCGCTGCAGGCCAAGCGTCAGTGGTGTTCACCAGTGGACTGCCTCAGGCCAATCAGCATCAAAAGGGCGCTGAAGTTTGTTGTCAAGGCGAAGGCCAAGGGCGAGACTGGCATTGCTAGCAGCACATGCCTGCTTCGTGCAATGGGCCTGCCATTGACAGCCTTGAGTGACCATGCCAAGAAAGTGCTGCTGCAGAAGGTTGCTTATTCCAAGACAAATGTGCGCAAGCTGACCCGCAGGCACAGCACCAAGGTGCAGGGAGGTAGCACATCTGCCCTCTAAGAATTCCTGGGGGCAGAGTTCCAACTGCCTGCCCAGGTTTTGAAGGAGCTGCAGCAGCATCATGAGCAGGGCCACATCATCTCTGAGACAGATTCTATCAGCAATGACAAGAGCTTTAGGGCCATGGCCAACTGCAGTGCCATGTCGGCTGAAGAGTGCGCTGGGTTAGCAGCGGGCCACAGCGCCATCATTGCCGACCTGCGTGTTCAGCTGGCTCAGCAGCAGCAAGCATTGTCGACACTTCAGGCCAAGTCGCTGAAGCAATTGACCACTCTGGCTCAGGCTCAGGCTCAGCTTTGGCTGCTTCACTGAGCAAAAGGCAAGCTGGCCAGCTGCAAGGCGACCATCTGGCGGCAGCAGCGAATTTTCGTCTAGCAGAATGAGGCCATAGAGACCCTTCGCCACCGGGCAAAGCAGCTTGCTCGGCAGGGCCAGACTGCAGACAAAGCGAAGAAGACCGTCAGCAAGCTGCGTGGCCAGCTTCAGCAAGCATACTGCAGCCTGGACCAGGTGACGGAGTCATTGCAGGAGGCTGCCAAGGGCACTCTGGTTGCGACGAGAGCCGCGTGCAATTGGTGGCGTCCAGTTCACAAATTGGGTTATTGAGACCTGTGTCCATCTCATTCTGGACTGCCATGTTCTAGGACATGAGCTGCATCCGGCATGTCCTAGCAGGGCTGACGACATTCGACTTGTTGCAGGCATTGCCGCTGCCGTCGAAGTCGCTAGTTGCCAGCTCCACCTTCAGCGTTGGAAACTGCTTGGCAAAGGCGAGTGGCCTGGAGAGAATCCTTGCAGCCTCACAGGAGGGCAAGCCGCTGTTGGTGATGCTAGACAGCACATCCAAGAAGGGTCAGCATTTTGCCGAGTATCAGATTGACACGGGCCTGGGTGACCACCGCCATGTCGGCCTGTCGCTGCGTGAGATTGAAAGCGGCACCGCAGAGATGTACTTCCGTGAGCTTGACACCACTGTCGACAAGTTGGTCGACACATTTTGTGCGCTGACCCTGGACAATAGCAACAAAGAATGGCGCAAGATGAAGGAGAGCCTGATGTTGCGGGTCAAGTTCCTGATGACAGACCGGCACATTGTGAATAAGTGCCTCTAGGTGCTTTTCAACGACATGCGCATGCAGCTGGCGGCTCAGAAGGGTCTGCCGGTGCCTCAGCCGTCATGTTGCTTATTTGCAGCATGCATGTCCTTGTGAACTTGGCCAGCGTCACAGACAAGGGCATGCACGATGCTGAGAAGTGCATCTCGTCTGAGCCCCAAGGTGCCGCTGCGATTGCCGCCTTCCACCCGTCCAAGTTGGAGTCCGGCACAGCGCTTAATTTGCATGGCCTGTAAGGCCTTTCATCGGATGGGGAGCAAGCAGTGTGGCGTTGCCATGCCCCTCGACTCCTACCTGGCCTCGAAAGATGCTCCACCCTTCTGGATGGAGGATTTTAGAGGCAACAGACAGTACGTCATCTTCCCGAACGGGGGGTACGTCTACCGGCAGAGGGGCCGCCTGTTGGGGTTCTTTTCCAAGTACTGCTGCCCCAATCGGCTCCTGATTGTGGTTCAAACGGACCTGCGGTCTGTGGTCCTGCTGGCTGGCTGCCGTGCCCTTGGGCTGCTCGACCTGGTGCTCATCCGTCCAATGTGGCTCCTGCTCCGCGACTCGCATGTTTCGCTGCTCGACATGAATGAGCATTACGAGACCATATGCAGCTGGTTGCGCAGTGTCAGCTTGGCGGCGACTCTGGCTCTCTCGACGGAGCTGAAGGGCCCGTTCCCGGAGCTGACGGAAGTCATCCTGCAGGATCCAGATGCCCTACTCATGTGGGAGTCACTAATGTCAGAGGACGCGCCGGCTAAGGAGACCGAAATTGTTGGCCAAATGCTGCAGGTGCTCTCTGCCCATATGGTCATGCTGCTTGAGCGCAAAATGTGCGATCACTTGCCAGACAGCAGCCTGCGCAACCTGTCGCCTAAGGACTTGGCAGCAGTGGCTGCAGCGCGCGCCAAAGGACAACGTCGCTGGTGAGCGTGTGTTTGCCGTTCTGGACCGCACGATGGTGCTGAAGCCCTACATGAGGCCCCTGGCTCGCGAGTTGGCTGTACTGTTCGGCCAGAACTGCACAGGCAAATGGATTCAGTCTAAGTTGGTGGCTAAGAAGGACCTGCTGATTTCGCGTGCCTGTGCCCTTGCTCCAGCCCTTGAGACCCAGTGGCAAAGCAGCGCGCAGCTCATCCGTCAGGGGCGCCAGGAGCTCCTACGGGCCAGGTTGCAGAAGTCCCGCAAGGAAGAGACTCGCGCCTCTGTGCTGCGGGCTACAATTTCCAGCATTGATTTCTGCGGCAGCCTGTGGCGCAGCGCGGACTAGATGGCGGTCTAGTTGTCAGTGCTGGACCCTGCGCAGCATGAACAAGCAGTCAAGGCCCAGCTTCGGCTTCACAAGGCTACGAGTACATATCACAACACTTCGACTGCTAATTTTTATATGAATGAGGGTGTACAAAGAAAGCAACTGTATTTCTAACTACATGCTCATAACTATTTACATGTATGGTTTTCTACTGCTTTGTATTTCTTTCCAGAGGTCAGCCTGCCCAAGGACGAGGCCAACCTACTGAGTTTTCCTGCTGGTGGCATTTGCTTCTCCACTGCCCAGCTCCGCGAGCATCTACGTGAGCTCCTGGAGTTGATTGTCCCTCAGGACAACACAGCTGCGTCACCTCTGGGCTCGGCTGCCTCCGCTATGCTGGACCTGACGATCCGCAGTGAGTGTGTCCGCAGCACTGTCCAGGCAGTCCTGGAGAAGCCCAAATGCCGGGCCCCTGTCCCTGGCACAGGCGCAGGCACTGGTGCAGCAGAGTGTGGATGAGGCCGAGGGCGAGGCTCTGGTCGTGGCCAAGGGCGAGGCGGTGGTCGCAGCCGTGGTCGTGGTGCTTCTGCAAACCACACTGCCGCAGAGGAAGATGAGGACAATGAGGCAGAGGTGCCTTATCAAGGAGGCCTGCCACACCTCTTTGCTGGTCAGCGCATCGAGATGCGTTTTGCCTACCTGGACGGTGAGGAGTGGGACGCTGGCTATGTTATTCGGCAGCTGCCCACACCAGGACTGAGCTGGGATGTCCTGGACTAGAAATTTCTGGTCGAGTTCAACGAGTACACAGGCCAGCAATTCCTGTACGATCTATACACTGACTACCTTGCCAGAGACCTGCGCATACTGTCCGATGACGACAATGAAGATTATTAGTAACTGTGACATACAATACATATGACTGTCTTTGCTTTGTCCCTTTACATTGCAGCTCCTTGGCTTCTCTATAGCTGTCCAACCCCGGTCATGTGCATATCTTTGACTGCGTGCCATATATATTTGCTTAACTGGATGTACATTAATTCGTGGGCATATGTTTGCTCTCCGTGCCAATGCCAGTATTGTAAATGAACCTACCATTTTCTCCATGCCAATAAATACTTGCTGGCCATATTATACATATATCAATCTGATGTATGTACATGTACCATACTCACCAACATAACTCCATTCTGTACAGTTGGGGGCTATATCTATCATAATCAGCCCACCTGAATTTACATTCCATTCTCACTGAGTTTACTATTTTATTTTTTTTTACTCCCTTTGTTGAGATGTTTGCATTGTTAACCAGACAAATGCCAGGGGTTGCTTGTTGGGATAGCATAATGCTAGGGTCAAATTTCCAGCTGCCTTCCAATAGAAGCTCTCAAAGGACTCCTAGAACTTAAACTAACTGATGGAACTATCCCAAACCATATATACACTGC
>NIVC01000512.1:72500-78471 GCA_002269645.1 Macrostomum lignano | reverse complement strand
CCAGGATCTGCGTCACTGTGCTGCGATGGGCCGGAATCCGTTCTGCTCAGGCCACAGGTACGGGTCCAGCACAGTTCTGTAACCGCGATAGCAGCATGCGGTTGAACAGCTTCGCGCGGGAGGACTGTAGGCAGATGCCTCGATGCTCCTCGAGCTTGGTGGTGCCCGGCTCGGCGCCACCTCACCGGAAAGCACGCGGTTCATCACTCTGGCGACCTCAGTGGCCACGCAGTGGATCCGCAGCGCCTCGGTGGGCACCTCCCGTCGACCAAGGCGCTTTGCCGCAAGGCGACTGCCGAGCGAACTTCACAACGTCGGCTGTGCTGACTGGGGCAACGTTTGAAGCTCTCCTCCGCCGGCAACGGCGTCTCCGGCGGCAGCCACAGATTTTCTGGAAGCGGAGGGGCGGCGCGTTGACAATGGCGTGCGAAGAACTCGCGCAGCTCGTTCCTGCGCTCATCCGGAATGTCGCCTGCCTGGTTGAGCGCGGATGCGCCGCTTTCGCCAGAGTGTTGATGACGGACCAGGCCACGCGCCCTCTGCATCGGCCCTGCGGCAGAGACGGCTTGGATGGCGTCATCGACAGCGAGCTGCTGCCGCTGCAGGTAGACAGCCGCCAGAGCCTCCTCCTCCTCGCGAGTTTGCCGCCCACTCAGACGGAGCCTCTCCAGATCTTCCCTCGCTTCGTCGATCGCGGGTCGTCCTGCCAGACCGCTGGCCGGTCGCATCAGCGGACTGCTTGCTCCGCATCGGCTCGAACTGCAGCGCTCACCTCCGCGTACTTCGCTCCTCCACGCTTGTCGCCCAGCGCAGTGACAAAGGCACGCGGCCAAAGTGACGCCGCGCTCTCGGCGTCCTGAGCGCGCGTAGTAGCGCGCGCGGTGGGCCGCTTTGGCGGACGGTAGAGCGGGTCCCGAAGCCGAAGGTCGCAGATGAGCAGCCGATGGTCGACCGCAGAGCAGCGGCGTAATGGTGCGGCAGTTGGTGACGCGGCGGCGCGCACACGAAAGCGCAAAAGCACGTGGTCGAGCTGTGCCAGCCTCCGCGTAGCGTTCCGGCCGCGCGCGCGTTCCGGCCGCCTGCTTGCAGCGCCCACGAAGGTCGCGAGCTGCCCCTGGTGCTTGCGGTGACGAATCTGTGTTGGCCGACACCATGTCCTGTCTCTCCAGGAAGTCTCTAGCGCTCCGGTGTTGCCGTTCTCGCGCGCTGTCACAAACAGCGATCGCTCGGACCTACGCAGAACTTGCGTTCAGGTCTCCGAGAAATGACCACTGTGTCACGTTGCGCCATTCTCCTCCACCTGTACTCGAATATCAATATGAATTTTGGAATCACATGTATTTTAAATGGAACACATCGAAAATCGCTCCTGCTCAGAGCCAAAGTTACATATCGAGCTGAAACTTGACCAATAGTCGTTTCACGGTTGCAGTTTACTCTGTGTAAAGTTTCGTCAAGATCAGTGAAGCAGAAGTACCTGTACTCGAATATCAATATGAATTTTGGAATCACATGTATTTTAAATGGAACACATCGAAAATCGCTCCTGCTCAGAGCCAAAGTTACATATCGAGCTGAAACTTGACCAATAGTCGTTTCACGGTTGCAGTTTACTCTGTGTAAAGTTTCGTCAAGATCAGTGAAGCAGAAGTACCTGTACTCGCGAATATCAATATGAATTTTGGAATCACATGTATTTTAAATGGAACACATCGAAAATCGCTCCTGCTCAGAGCCAAAGTTACATATCGAGCTAAAACTTGACCAATAGTCGTTTCACGGTTGCAGTTTACTCTGTGTAAAGTTTCATGCTACTGGTTGCTTTTAGTATTTTGCTTTTGTTAAAATTCGAATATCAATGCGAATATCAATGGGGAAACGAATGCGTCTAGCGCGCAGTACTTTGCTTGTGCGGCTGTAGCTCGTTAGTCTAATTTAAAAAATTGCGCAATTTTAGCAAATGCAAAAATTGTTAATATTAGTTACAAAAGTTATTTTAAAAAGCGGACAGAAAGCGTGTTTTAATTTTTTTAATAAAAATAATTTATTGGTTTATTCAATCACAAAAATGAATTAAAAAAGTTGTCAAGCGGGCGCCCAGCTCGACCATTCAGTTATCCAGGTAACACAGGATACTAGAATAACCTAGATGGGCCACTCAGCACATTTGCGTGTAAGCTACTTTCAGTTCAGTAGTAAGTTAAGCTGAAGCATTTTAATGCATTTTTAAAGCCAAGGCTAATTTATTGACTCTTACCCTCCGGCCAAGCTTAAAACCCTAGCTGAAACTCCACGCAGACATCTAGTCCGCCCGCCGACCAATTTTATTACCTTCCTCGGTTGTTCCTGCCTAAATCTGCCTTGTACATTTCAGTGGCTAATGTACTATGTACATTATGGCTGAACCAATTAGGAAGCTGTTTTCGTCTGCAAGCTTTTTGGCTTCTAAACTTATCAAAGTCATTTCATCTGCCTTTATTTTATAGAAATTAGCTTATGTGTATTCTTCTCTGCAACTGAACTGAAAGTAGAAAGCTGTTTTACTAAGTATATATTCTTGAGTGGCCCATCTAGTCATTCTAGTATCTGTGGGTAACACCCATACCAGCGAGTTATAGTAAACCGACTCTTGTGTAGAAATCAAGCTGGCGGAAGTAGTGCTCCTCCTGTTTACCATTTGTCTTAATTGTATAATGTGTTTCTTCTCCAATCACTTCTCTCACATGCTGTAGCTTTCGAAACCAACAGCTGTTTCACCATCCACTAGTTGTTGTGTTTTTTAAACTACCATCTTTTTTCTTGTGCGTCTGTATAAAATATATGCTCATAACAAGTCCAGTAAAATAAGTCCGATGTTTTTCCTCGTAAACTTTTCAATTTCAACTCAAATTAACCATCATATAAAGAGCAAAGTTGATTGAAAATTGGTTTGCTAGCTATAGAAAGAATTGCATGCAACCATGCACGCAATTTGTCTGGACGCCATTTTACCCACAACCTGCCCAATTAAACAGCCATAATTGTCTAGATTTGGTTAAAGAGACGACACAGAACTGGTCTGGGCTAGTGTTACAGTGTAAGTGCTGTCAAGGCAGCAGCCCCATGCAGCGCCAAGTTTCGTTTCCACAAGATGTTACGCATAATTACATGCATGAAGTCAAAGTCTGCTAGCTATGCAATTCTAGTATGAGGTCCTTCAGCGTGCCACTCATGCTACTCACACGCCTAATTTCGGAACTCCTTTACCTTCTTAGCGCAGTTAGCTGCAATCCGCAAGTTTCTCCTCCATGTTGGTGCAAGAACCAGAGAGAAATTCCATTATTATGTACGGGATTAGTAGATGCAATTAATGTGCTGGCGACGAACCAGATACAATTGGATTAAGACCGTGAACTTACCTGAGGAATTGAGGAATTGAGGTATTGAGGAGTAGGACAGAGACCTACCTGAGACAGCTACATGTATTGAGGAGTAGGACAGTGACCTACCTGAGACAGCTACATGCATTGAGGAGTAGGACAGTGACTTACCTGAGACAGCTACATGTATTGAGGAGTAGGACAGTGACCTACCTGAGACAGCTACATGCATTGAGGAGTAGGACAGTGACCTACCTGAGACAGCTACATGCATTGAGGAGTAGGACAGTGACCTACCTGAGACAGCTACATGTATTGAGGAGTAGGACAGAGACCTACCTGAGACAGCTACATGCATTGAGGAGTAGGACAGAGACCTACCTGAGACAGCTACATGCATTGAGGAGTAGGACAAAGACCTACCTGAGACAGCTACATGCATTGAGGAGTAGGACAGTGACCTACCTGAGACAGCTACATGTATTGAGGAGTAGGACAGTGACCTACCTGAGACAGCTACATGCATTGAGGAGTAGGACAGAGACCTACCTGAGACAGCTACATGTATTGAGGAGTAGGACAGTGACCTACCTGAGACAGCTACATGTATTGAGGAGTAGGACAGTGACCTACCTGAGACAGCTACATGCATTGAGGAGTAGGACAGAGACCTACCTGAGACAGCTACATGTATTGAGGAGTAGGACAGTGACCTACCTGAGACAGCTACATGCATTGAGGAGTAGGACAGTGACCTACCTGAGACAGCTACATGTATTGAGGAGTAGGACAGTGACCTACCTGAGACAGCTACATGTATTGAGGAGTAGGACAGTGACCTACCTGAGACAGCTACATGCATTGAGGAGTAGGACAGAGACCTACCTGAGACAGCTACATGTATTGAGGAGTAGGACAGTGACCTACCTGAGACAGCTACATGCATTGAGAGTAGGACAGAGACCTACCTGAGACAGCTACATGCATTGAGGAGTAGGACAGTGACCTACCTGAGACAGCTACATGTATTGAGGAGTAGGACAGTGACCTACCTGAGACAGCTACATGTATTGAGGAGTAGGACAGTGACCTACCTGAGACAGCTACATGCATTGAGGAGTAGGACAGTGACCTACCTGAGACAGCTACATGTATTGAGGAGTAGGACAGAGACCTACCTGAGACAGCTACATGTATTGAGGAGTAGGACAGAGACCTACCTGAGACAGCTACATGTATTGAGGAGTAGGACAGTGACCTACCTGAGACAGCTACATGCATTGAGGAGTAGGACAGTGACCTACCTGAGACAGCTACATGTATTGAGGAGTAGGACAGTGACCTACCTGAGACAGCTACATGTATTGAGGAGTAGGACAGTGACCTACCTGAGACAGCTACATGCATTGAGGAGTAGGACAGAGACCTACCTGAGACAGCTACATGTATTGAGGAGTAGGACAGTGACCTACCTGAGACAGCTACATGCATTGAGGAGTAGGACAGTGACCTACCTGAGACAGCTACATGCATTGAGGAGTAGGACAGTGACCTACCTGAGACAGCTACATGTATTGAGGAGTAGGACAGTGACCTACCTGAGACAGCTACATGTATTGAGGAGTAGGACAGTGACCTACCTGAGACAGCTACATGCATTGAGGAGTAGGACAGTGACCTACCTGAGACAGCTACATGCATTGAGGAGTAGGACAGAGACCTACCTGAGACAGCTACATGCATTGAGGAGTAGGACAGTGACCTACCTGAGACAGCTACATGCATTGAGGAGTAGGACAGAGACCTACCTAGACAGCTACATGCATTGAGGAGTAGGACAGAGACCTACCTGAGACAGCTACATGTATTGAGGAGTAGGACAGAGACCTACCTGAGACAGCTACATGTATTGAGGAGTAGGACAGAGACCTACCTGAGACAGGTATTGAGGAGTAGGACAGACCTACGAGACCTACCTGACACAGGTATTGAGGAGTAGGACAGAGACCTACCTGACACAGGTATTGAGGACTAGGACAGAGACCTACCTGACACAGGTATTGAGGAATAGGACCTGAACTACATGAGACTACCAGTGACCTACCTGAGGAAGCTAGGGAAGAGTTACCTGAAACTACCAGTACCATCAGAGTACATGTACATTAGAACCTCAGTTAATCAAGCCTAATTACTGTAATTACTGCCTGAATCGTAATTTTATTTTTTTGATTTTGATGCCAATGGAAGTCGGCAAAAGTTAATAATAATGGCAGTGAAATTTTCATTTAAATTTATCTATTATAATAAACGTTTGAGTCGCTATCAAAAAGAGGAAGAAGCATGGTGTTCCCATCCTTAAAGCAAAGGCACTAGAAAGACAGACAGACAGGGCCTGTACGTGAATTCAAGTGAAAAAACTGCCACAGGAAAGCACTTGAAAGCATGAACAGACAGACCCGCATGTCAACGTCAACACAGTGGGAATTTGTAGGCTTTCAATTCACTGATTGCTGACTATGGCAGTGCATGCAGGTAGACACCCCTAATCCCCAGCGCATCTCCCATGCTGAGGCTAAAAATCTCCCAATCTGTGGATTGGCTGGCCGCGGTTC